>JABASI010001760.1:0-22986 GCA_019776505.1 Tomocerus nigrus
CCGTCACGCGATACCATCGTATTGGCATTTCAGCATCGAAATTCAAATAGACCATGTCTCGACACCGTGACGCAGATAGTTCATTAAATTGCAGTACTGTGCATGACTTAGAAAAACCGAGAGAACAGCGTAAAATTACTTAAACCGAAGACAAATAATTACCACACTTAGTTAATTAATGTTATTTTCACTACCTGGCCAGCTATGGACACACTGACTTTTACATTCATAGGTATTATCCATTTCAACTCTGCATTGTCATGCTTTCTCTTTTTGCAGCGCGCTTATCGGATGCAACTTGTGATTGCACATCTAAACTTCTTTTGCATATCATCCACCACTAGCACTGCAACATGCTTGGCATCAGTACTCCACCAGATAATAGAAATGACTTCGCATACCAATAAGTATTTATTCTTTACATCATCCTTCAAAGTGTGAGAATGTAACAGTGCTACAACTAAATTAGCAACACTAATTAGCACACTTTGGCGGATGATGTAAAGAAGAAATATTTATTGGTATGCGAATATGCGTAGCCATTTCTATATTTACAAGTTGAGCACGGATCCTAAGATTGTCCAATGTGCTCATTTGTTGCAGTGCTATGACACAGTGGTGGTGGATGATATGCAAAAGAAGTTTGGAAGTCACAAGTTGCATCCTATAAGCGCGTGGGAAAAAGAGAAAGCATGGTAATGCAAAGTTGAAATAGGTATTAGGTACTGAATAAAAAATGCAATGGCATTCTACAGCAGTCTGTATTATGTAAAAAATACTAAAATCAGGATAACAGCATATTAAATGGAACTGAAGGACAGCAGTAACACTGCACCCACCAAATAAAGTAAGTGTCCAATATAAAAAGGGAGAAAAATAATTCGATTAGATGAAATAAGTGATGGGAGTGTTTGTAAGGGAATCGAGGGTTTAATGTAACGACTCCAAAGTGTTGCATAGCATTATAACGAAGAAGCAACACTTTTACTGATTGTGAGATTGAACCTAAAAAGGGGAAAATGAATGGAATTTGAAGAATTCGTCACGTACAGGCAGGAGTCATAAATAGTACACTACAGTAGTAGAGTGTGAGAGCTGCGACATAAAGGTGACGAAGAAAGAGAGAGGCAGCATCAGAAGCTAGCAAAATACATAATGCAGCAACTTAAGGGGGTTTATTTATTTTATGTGAGTCAAACTGCTATTCCACTAAATATGTGCTACGTGCGAATTGCTATTTCATGTAATGCGAGAAATAAAAACAAGAGACGCTACTGCCGAAGGAAATCCAACGTAATACCCCAATAAAGAAACATTTCTTCATTCAGCTGTTAATGGCATGTATTTTTAGATTCTTAATCTCTGCTACGCCTTTTAGTTCACAAGATATCCGTTGCCCGTACATTTGTAGACCAAATTCCAGTTTGCAGAAACAGAAGAAAACCTAATTAACAATCTACATGTTGGGTAGGTAATTTGGTAATTATAAGTAAGTGGAATATAGAGATACACAGGTTTAGTATTCTTGCAATGTTTGTATAAATTTCAATAAAATATTTTACATTACTTTAGTCCTTCTAGCAGTGGAATAAAATATTATGTTAAGTTTGAAAATTGTTTTTATGAATTTAGCATTGATTTGATTTGATCGCTTTTGTATGACGTCACAAACCGAATAATATTATAATTGTGTATGTAGTAGTAGTAAGTAGCCTCCATAACAAATCTTCTCAACATAAATATATATACAACCTTTCTAAATACTCTACATCGATGATATTTATCCATGCATTTATGCATATCGCGGTCTATAATCGCAAAATATCTAAGTAAGTAAGTGAAGCCTGAAAATAAGTGAAGCCTGAAAATTTAATTTCGGATTTTTGTAAGTTCACAAGCACCACGCCATACATCATAGACAAAGGTAATGCATGTGATCAATGCCGTTCAGGGTCTTTCAGGCACTTTCTTAGTATATGGCCATACATATATATAAAAACGCTAAAAAAGTTATATCAAATTCACATAGTAATCTGCGATACGTCTATAAACAGGTATTGAATATTCAATTATTCATGATCCAATCCAAGTAATTCTCTCCTATTTAATTGAAGAAGGAGGAAGACTTTATTGGACTGACTCCTTTCATTTTAGAATTGCCACATTACGAAGTAGTAAAAAATGTTTTTTATTTGATAGTTAAATAGTTAACTATAAACATAATTATAACGATAATTTATGTCTATTAATATTGTTTGAAACTTTGAACGAAAAGTAACGCAAGTTTTTATCAACGCAACGATGAGAAAGAAGTTGTAATGCAATGTAAAATTGAAGTAGAAAGAGCGGGCAAAATGATTATATTCAATATTGTATATCAAATATTATTACCCTCCTATTAACAAATTATAGAGACACGGAGAAACTAAATATCCGCAGGGCTAATTCGAGAAATAATTTTTCATAAGTATCTAGCTAACATGATGTAAGACGTAAGATGTACTGCTTCTTTAAATAATGCAATATCTTTCAATGTAAATATTTACGCACCGTGCCATAAATAAGTAAACAGTTTCAGGGACTGTATGCTTATATTAAAACGTTATTCTATTTATATCATTTTGAATTTAAAACGAAAATCGGTTACCTAGTAAACTTGAATCTCTCTTACAACACAAAGTATCGTGAAATCAGAAATTGATTCAGAAATATTGCATGGAATGGAATGAATTCACAAATGATTGGAATTATATAAAATGGAATTGGTTACCCAATTAATTTAATTTTTAATACCAATTGCTTCTAAATTGTATTACGCTACGTTTGGGGAAATAGCACCGAGAAACGAAATGTGCATTGTGGTTTTAAAATAATCATAGAATTGTTTATTTGCATCCATTTCAAGTTATGGATTAATAATATAGCATTCTTACATACATGCGCTTTTTATAAGATAAATCCGTACTACTGCTTACTGCTTAGCAGTCACCACATTTCAACAATATTAACTCCTTCGTAATTTTTACCTGCCAATAGTTTATGTTAATTGCATAGTCACTGTGAAGCATATTTATTTGCCATATGCACTTTTTTGGGTTGGATTTGCTTTAGTTGTCCAAATCAATCCATACATGGATGAAAGAAATATTGTCAATGTTCGTTTCACTGACAGCCTACCAAGAACAGCTATCCTTCTTCTATCATTGAACATGATTTTTTAGTTTTTTAATATTGTAACATAAAAAATAAGTATACATTTTATCTATCAATCAGGATACCGTATCTCTTTAATTAGTTCCCCAAGGAATGGAACTATTTCGAAAAATGAACCGCTGAAACTGCAGTCCCGTTCTTTGAATTATTAGTTCACCCCTAAATGTTTTATGTGCTCGGCGTCGCTTTCATTCATACATTATCATATACAACGTGTCAATTGTACATAATATTATGCAAATTCAATTGAAATATTATCAGATTTTAGCTTAGGTACCTATAGGTAAGTTTAGCACTCAATTTAAGAAGTTACCTATACATAAAACAGTCATTTCATTTGTAGAGGCTCCCAGCCCAGTCCCAACTCCCAACTCCCAGTTCCAAGCTATCGAGAGCCTGCTATTCTTCTGATTGACCGCACGATCAAAAACGGTTTAGCATTGGCATATTTTATGTGAAAAATTAATCACAATCCTAACTTTGAAAATGAATTAAGTCTGAAGAATGATGATTACAATTACAACAGTTGACCCTAATGTATTTGTAAAAATGAAAATTGTGATTGGTAAATTTTAAAATAAATTGATAAGGTATGACAGGGGGAACAGGCCCTCATTGTTGGGGGTCGTCCCGGTCGTCATAACTTTTTGACGAACTCATAAAAATTGAAGACTATCTTCAGTACCTATATAGAGTAGCTACCAAATAAGAAATTAGTTCTCCGTGGGGGAAATATTTCGATTTTTCACGGAAAAAGGCCAACATAACTATACCCGGGGAACTAGAAATAATTCGGGGAATACATACGGTACGAGCTTAGAGTTTTTCTAAATAAACTTTAACGAAAAGCATTCAAAACGGACGAAAAACTGAGGGTTAGAATTCATTGTTCAATCGTATGATCTTCTGCCTATGCAAGGTTGTACTGTGCGTACTGCAAATGAAAATCACAGGTGACTGTATTAAAAATGTCATTTACCAGTTACTATATTTACGCATAGAAATATGCTCAAACTTTTTGGTGGCATTTTTTCAATATGTATTGCTTGGATCTCTCTCAGTTAGAAACTGGTTAAATAAGTGTTCATAAAGTATTTGTGACTTATGAACAGATGTACATAGGACAGAACACCCTGAAAAAAGCTTTGCTAAACTTGGGTACCAGCAACTGAAAGAGTGGTATAATCTTGTTCTTATAACCAGTCCAACCAGTTAGTTATAGCGTCTACTGTCTTGAGTATTATCAGAATATAGCTCATGGGATTCGATTTTGTGTAAGTCAACTGCAAATAGATAACAGTAACTTAATAGTGAATGAAGTGAAAAGTAACGTCACGGGCACTTTTAAGCTCAGCCATCAGGATATGGAATTCCTGTTCCAACTGATTTACTACAAGTAGAACTAAAAGCCACACCACACACTCACCCACTCACTCTCACTTGACAACAAGTGCATGTGTGTCAAATGCATCCTGAATCCTGAATACAATGAAAGTTGAGTTCGTCCTAAGAAAACTTAGCTTCTACACGAACCTCTGAGATTGGAGAGTATTCCATTTATCAGCAGTCAGGACTGTATTGCAATGGGAAATCTGATCCCGAGAGTAAATCTGATTACGAATCTATAGCACGAAACAAAGGGGGTTATTGCTTTGATTAATAACAGCCAAATATCATTTTTGAGCTTTCTCAAGGTTGCTGATTTATTTCAACTTGTTTAGGTATGAATTACTACATGACCATTATCGATGCTTCCATACTGAATCTTTCTACACAAGAACACAAGGTGAGCATCCGTTCACGCGCCTATTGTAACCAAGGCTACGCAGCAGAATTTCTTCTGTACTTCACCCGAAGTGACGCCCGACACGTCGTGACACCCCAAAGAACGTACCAATAAATTCTTCGCATTCCCAACTTATTTAAAACGAAGCAGTAAACATATGGATACGTATAATTTCCCAAAAATCCAAAATATTTTCTGATATTGTGACTATGATTTTTGTTATCTTAACCTTTTCAGTCTTTAACCCAAATTGAAGACATGGATACTTTCCCTGAGTACCATTTTTTCATTCAACTGTACCAAAAACACCTAGTCATTGTTTGTCCAGCGCTGAAAACAAATAAGACATGAAAACAAAAAAGGTTGTTGGGAGTGTTAACATTATAATATATCTATACGCGTACAAAACATTTCTTCAAGTCAGTTCTCTACGATATGAATGCAAATGGTCGGCGACGAATGACGAATCTTAAGCATCGATATGTTAGTAGCAATGGAGTAGTATCACTGGCCTCCCTGCCACTAAACGTTGCATATAAACATTGGGACTTTGCTAACAGCATCATAACAAAATAACAACTGAACTGATATTTTAAAGTTTATTTAGATTTTTGATAATAATCGCGATATTTGCGTAGTGTATACGTAAAGTTGAACACGGTTAAAAACAAAACAGATAGTAAATTAATTGCTTTTCTACATATAGGTATAATAAGCAGTTCGTTTTGCAGGAATCTAGTCAAATAGTCAAATCTAGTATTGACCATCTTTATAGGATACACTTTTAAGTTCATATTATTATGTATGCAGAAATACTGAACACTGGCTGTGACTCTTGCTCATGTTAGGTGATACATTAAAAAATTAAACTTCTGAAGGAAGTGTTTCCGGGACCAAAACACTACGTTTCTGTTTTAATATTGAAATATGTATTGTGTTTTGGATTGAGTTATTTATGGCAGGAAGATGAGGTGAGTAGCAGAATGTGTTTAGATTTGATTTCCTCTGAGGAAGAAGTAATTCGTTTTGAGTACGAGTTAGCTGGGAAGTGAAAACAGGAGTGTCGGAGTGTCGGAGTGTCTAGTGTCTTCAGCCGTGCACGACGAATTGCGTTCAGTGCAAAAATAGAATTTCCATTTCATATTAGAAATATTTGAGGTATATTATGCTGCTTGTTCACATTGTGTTTTGTGTCTGTTTCCTAACCAAACATATTTCCAATTTTACTTTTTAAAAGAAGCACAACACGAACCGACGAACTGAACCTATCAGTGATAGGTATTTTGCAATTCTACGAGTAAACCTTTCATGCATCATGGAATATTTCACCGTAAGTGCCCATTATTGCTGTCTACATACAATATACAATAGTCTGATAATGGTTAAATGGTTACCATCCCCATAACTCTTAATTATGTCTTTTCATTTTCATTATCCTTTATGTACCTGTTCTAATAGTAATATCGAGAAAAATGGGTAAGTTTGGACTTCGTATTTGCTAATGTACTTTTAATTTAATATGCAGTAGGAAGTTTGCGAGGGTGCAATTGATGCATGAGCAGGAGTCAGGTGGAGACATTGACCGACTAATTTTCTCAATGTTATGAGTAAGTATTGAATGTTAAACAAAAATCTGTCTTTGCTTGCATCGTATACCGTTTTCAATGGGATTGCGTAATTTGTTTGTGATAAATTAAGTTCTTTCATACTTTCATTTCAACACTCAACTTCCATTCAAATGTAGTAGAGCCAAAGCAATTATTTAAATTATTTCAATCCCACATCAATTATTTTCGATATTTGCTTGAACACTTAGCCAAAATATACATTTAGAAAGAACAGACAATGAATCAATGAAGCAGACAACAAAAATTAAATAAGTACCTACAGTACAATGCTCTCTTAGCAGTCTACTGGTCCTTAGGAATTCAAGCTTTTCGACCCAATCCAATTATAATGTCTTTATATTGAATTTAAATTTTTTTACCTGTGCCTTTATTGCCTTTAAATCAAGAGTTTTTGATTTGAATATATTTGTTATTTCGATATAATATTTCCAATGACAAATAAGTATTAACTTCCTTCGTGTTCTATTGTTATTACCGTGCCAAATATGGCAAAACCTAAAAATTGGAATGTCAATGGACTAAATAATGTCGGATATATTATTACATATTGGAACGACGTATATCGTACTTATTTACTACCTACATGTGTAAGCTCAGGTAAGTAACGTACACGTACACCGTCCAAAAATAGATTTGCACATTTGTATTGCTAATTGTCCTCCACTCTGGAATTGACAAGGCCTTGACCACCGTCCGAAGTGAATTACTTAGAGTGGGCAGCTATCAATTTCCATAATGCGCACCTTTAATTGGGGTATCTTCGTGCTCTGCCATTCGCTTTAAGCAATTGTCAGCATTTAACAAATGTTATTCCTTCCGAGTTCTTTATTGTCACCAATTAACTTTATTGCATTTGTGTGTCTTTAGTAAGAAATTCTAGCCACTACTTATCTTGTAGATACTTGGGAACTTGGGAGAGCGATGTGTGTAATCTAAAATCTCCCTTTGGAAAGCTTTAGCTTAACTTCTTTTATCAGTAGGTATTTATGCTTTCTGGGCATTTCACTTCGTGTGGTGCCACAAAGTGAATGATGGGTTCTGCAGACACGAATCCAATTGCCATAAAAGTTGTCTTAGTTTCCAACATTTCATGTAAGTAGACGTACGACGAGAGGTGCTACGTGTACTAGCCTTTTACTAAGTCTCGTTTCTATCTACCAGCAGAAAAATCTATCAACATGCAGGACAATCAATTTACTTTGCCGTAAATAATATCAGTGTATCAATACAAATACTTGTGAATACAGTGACAATAGTGACAAATACCTTTCAATGAGCCACACAGGTCACATCCATTTTGTTTGTTCCTTTCCGCAACGAACCAGATTATCAAATGTGTTGCTTCTTGCTTGCCGTTTGCTGCCCTTCATGCTGCGCAGCGCAACCCCTCTAACTGTGTGCATTCTTCGATGTTTTCAACTATACTTCATGCAAATCAAGGTGCACTAACTGTTTGATTTAGTTTTTAGCATAAAATATCCCCTCATATCATTTTGCAATTGTAGGAATTGGAAGACAACATATGGGGGAAAACTTTAAACGGGACATGACATGATTCAGTCCTCTACCCCTTCTGAAAAACCAAAAATGAAAGTGGGCAATCGCCTCCTTCACTTTTACACAAAAAGTGTAGGAGAGGTTTTGGCCAAAACTTCCTTAATGCCGGCTCTTCGTGCAGCAGCGTAGATGCTCTATATAGAAGTGTCCGGTACAACTGTCATTCTGTGTTACAATTAAGCGAGCCAAAATCAGGTTAGCCACAATCAAGCGAGCCAAAATCAGGTTAGCCACAATCAAGCGAACCACAATCAGGCTCGTTCTAATAGTATAAGGTAATGTACAATATGGGGTATGATAAAATTGTAGACAGTGTCACAGTCATACCCATAGCTAATATCTAAAATATTTCGGTTGCATATTTCTAATGAGTCGAAAATGCATGAAATTCTGGGGGAAAATAAGCATTCCAATAAATTCCAGAGCATCCTGGAATTTTTCCTTTCTCAGAAAAAGTACAAGAGATCTCCTTCTGAAATGAAAAGTTATCACAGTAGAATAATTCCACCTAGAGCTCTACTCGAGGACAGACTCTGTGTCATTCCATTCGGGGAGGTAAAAAGTCGGAACCAAAGTCTCGTAGACGGATTTCGCAGTTGGTGATATGTTGAATCAATAATAAAGAATGAAAGCTTTTAAGTTTAGTGGGCTTTTAAAGATATTTTGTGTATGGAATTCCAAAACTCTGACATCTACCTACGCAGATATTTTCGTTCGATTCCATTCCTAAGCCACCTGAATAGAAAATGTCATTTAGACAGTAATGTAAGTTGAGTTGGGGGGACAGAAGTGTTCTGAGCTGTGTATCTGTTTGTGTCTGCGAACATCATGAAGTGCATCTTTCCTACTCGGAGCATGCAAATATTTCCTGCTTTCATATATCTAAGAGGAGAGCATTAACGTTATCCCATCCAATCCTTGTCTTCATCTCTATTTTTGTTTGCTTCTCCGATGCAGAGAATATCATGCATTGCATAGGTATCATTGTTGTTTAGGCACTTTCTGTAAGCTGACGGGGTTAGGCTCCGTTCAATGCCAGTCACTATTCATTGTCGTTCGGTACAAGGGAAAACTAACAGAACACCATGAAATCTCACTACGTAATGCAGTTAAGCAGTAAGTCCCTACACGCATTGCCACTTCCCAAATAACTGTGCATCTAATCCTCAATGGTACTACAGCCTGGAACGGAGCCCTTTGTCCATGTTTGACTGTATTTCTGCATTTTGAAGTATACTAACAGTGGAATGATACACATCATAATTAAATTATCCCCTAAAAATTGTAAAATACTGATAGTTAACTCTATTACTCGGATTTTCCATCTTCCAATAGATGTAGTCGAAGGAAAAGAAAACTGCAAATGCTATCTGAGTTTTTAAATCAACATTTATTTAACAGATATATTTAGATAGTTACTGTACGTCTGAAGATTTTTTTTCTTGAATTCCTTCCTACTGAAATACAGCCTCATTGAGTCCATTGTGATTTCAAGGAACATCCTTGAATTATTTCATCAGTGTTTCATTGAAAGTTGGAGTATCTTACAGCCTTTACCCAATTTTTGTAAATGTTTGAATAACGATATCTGCATACCTCCACAATATTCTATATATAGGTGCAGGACATTTTCTATTGTCGTGTATTGTGCTTCAAATGATAAAACGAAAAAGAGAAAATCCATGTCAAAAAGTTAATGATGCCAATTATAGTTAGGAAGGTACCTTGTGTGGTATGGTACAGCTGTAAGATTTAGTGCTTTATTTCTACATTTGCACCTGGGACAAAATGATTTTTTATGATCCATTATGCTTTACAATTCCTCCAATTTGTAAGCTAAGCGTAGAAGAGATATTTTTATTCATGAAGACTATCTCATGACCTGTTTTGTTTGGCAGGTACCCCTGCATTGTATCACAAGTCACAGATTTCCCCTTAAAGTTTGATGGAACGCCTGAGGGTTTAACTCAATAATTACATTCGACCAATTAAATAGAAAGTCGTCTACACTAAATAGGTAAATAGTTATTTAGCGTATGTTAAACTAGGAATGAAATTGAATGAATTGAGTTCTGAGAGAAATGCTACAATTGTGATTACGAAGCTATTAATAATCGCAAGTGCTTTCAGGGACTGCCTACATTTCAATGTAGTTAAGCAATTCTGAAAAGGGATGAGTCAGAAGAACACATAATGGGCATTCCGGCATGAAAAACCCCTATTTGCATTACTATATTGCCATACCGATGCACTAATTGTAATTTCTGGCGATACAAGGACTAATTCCGAATTAAACAAACGAATGTTGTAATGAAAGTTACAACAGAAGGCGAACATGCATATTTCCATTTCCAAGATACACACATGAAGAAAATTTGATTTTGTTATGCTTGAGGGTGAATTGGAATTAGAGAAAACGCGGATAGTCATTATTTTCACTAATTCAGGAAGAAGCATTTTCTGTTTATTAAGGTTCGTCAAGTCTTTGACATGCTAGACATTAGATACTGCTTACAGAGATCGGCATCATAGGGAAATTTGCATTTAACATGGTAAAGGTAAATAAATCTTAGAAATTAGGTATCTGGACCTTTCTGAATAAATTTTGACTAGCATGTTAAAGGTCTGTCTGAGAGAAAGGAACCGTAGAAAGTATTTTATTTCTTGCTACCTTTGATATGCGAGTCATCATGGGAGTAACATAAACTCTTCTTTCGATTTTAAAATATTATGTGATAGACTAAACTAGAAGTACCTAATGCTTGTTATGTCTCCTTTGAAAGTTAAATCCCGTAACGACTGACAAGCGCAGCGAACAGTCATTCAGTCATGGACTACTTCCAACATTGAAGCCCCATCAAATTTCAAAACATTCGACCCTTTTCAACATGAAAGAGTGAAATAATTTTCAAAATCTAAAACTCAGTAATATTTAACGGTGTTTGAAAAAGATTATAACCTTACAGCATTGGTACGTTCCTAAGTGGCAGGATGAAAATGATAAATTAATGTTTGACAAGTAATAATACCAGAAGACAAATTGTAAATTAAATAGATTTGTCAAACATAATGCGATTGAATTGAAATGAATTTATTACAAGCTCAGTAATATTGGAACCTACTGTGTGCAGATGTTCAATTTAGCTATTCTTGAGCTGGGCATGGATGGCTTGTTTTTGTGTGCCTAATTTATTTAACATTAATGGATTTGTTATCTTATTGTCTACCGAATATTTTTATTTTTCATTTTTATAATAACTGGTTATTCCTCCAGAACCAAGCATAGGTTGTGGATTTTACCATAATCTACACTTCGGTGAGGGTAATATGTTATAAACATCAAAGCTGACAAAAAATGTTGTCCGATTTCATTCCACACAATATTAAGTGAAGACATTGTGTCCATGAGTCAATCAAACAACGAACTATTTATTGTTTAATCAAAGTATTTGATTTGCTTCAACTCTAAATTCCTCAAATTCGTCTATATAATCGCATCAGGTTATAGGTCAATGTAATTATAATATTGATAAGCATATATAGATAAAGATTCGTAAACATATCTTCCACATATTTACCTACCTATATGAATTTGCCATCAATTAGTATCTACAATTTTACTTACCTATATCTAATTAAGGGCTAGGTAATTGATAATTACCTAGCCCAAGGAGACACGTTTTATTGATCAAAAGCTGTGGCTCGAAATTATGAAGTAAATAATAGCATATAGGAAAGTACCTATTGGTTGCGCAGTACAATGTACAATAGAACTTAATCCATTGTAGAGACCTACTGTATTTGAGTCATGTATTAAGGACGATTTTATTTCGAAGTCTAAAATTCTATGCCAACTACAAACATACTATGCATAATATAAATTGAAATGAACGTTGATTCTATTATTATGTAGCAGACTTACAAATCCTTTCATTGGATTTTAGTTTATCCGTTTTTCGACTTCAGCCTTTTAATCTAATTGTTGATTTGTATTTCGCTGATTGCTAATACTGAGACAGACTGAAGGTCCCCATAGAATCATCTGGGTCAGGCTCTTCTTTTCCTTTGCCTTCTTTGTTCATTTAAGATTTGAATAGCCATATTTAGCATGTTTCAAATCAAATCTGTACAGGTACAAGGTACAATTAGCTAAGTAATAGAATGGATAGGATAAAGAGCGCAAACTTTGCAGTTCCAGTCCAGACTACTGAAGACTGCATGCTGTATTTCTATAAGATAAATCATTCAATCTACCTACCTACCTATTCGCATTTCGTTGCTAGTAATATTATTATGTACTAGTATGCACCGGTAGACATTACATTCTTGGTACCAGCCTTCTTACGTATGTAGCTCCAAGAGAGTAAATAGATGAAGAAGAAAAGGCTTGTATTTAGCGAGAGAAAGTAAAGGGAAGCAAAGGACCATAAATAAGATTTATTTTATGGTGTTATTTCTATGCCGTGTTTAGACTTGTGTATTCATATAGCAGTTGTTCTGCAATCCTATGTGCTGAACATGAAAGAAACGACGACGGGGACATACCATCAATAGCACTGTCACAAATAAGAAAAGATCCATTTCATAGCCTTTCCCTTTGCCATAGACATACTAGATGTAAAAGGTGCATTACATTATCCACAATCTGCTCCCTCCGAGCAAGAAATCGCAGGAGGCAAAACTGCTTTTTACAACTACTTTCTAGATAAAAATAAGCAAATGGCAACTAAATAGTGAAGAGAAGATGATAGCTTTACTCGCAAAACACACTCGTGTTGTCTATGCAATTTATGGAAGAGCTAACTGTGAGATCCAATCCAATTCATCGATTTGCACTCTCACGAGGGTCAAATGCACACTGTCCTACCCAAATCCTTTATATTGTTATCTCAGTAGCATCTTAAATATGCATTGACAAAATTATTGGATAATGCATTAGGTACATACCTTCTACCAATACTATGCTCTAATCTACCGATATACATTACCATCTTCATTACATGAATATTTATTGCATCTTTAGCTAAAAGGAAATAAAAGTATCCACTATGAACGACGATGATCTTTCGCAGTAATGTTACTCAGATCACAGTTAGACTTAAAGTTGCAGTCAAAATTTAATTACATGGACTGACTTTTACGAGGGAATGAGTCCCCTGGGAACTTACTCCTAAGGAGGAAAGGACTCCTGCGAAAGACTTTACCCTCCCACAATGGAGCCAATACCCAATCCCAAATTCCCAATCTATCTGGGCAAAACAATACATGTACAATATCTTGATTGTCATTGCCAAATGCTCAAGATGCCTTATTGTGTTGGCATTTACATATTACACAGCTTTTACTACACTACTACCTACTAATTGTTATTCTTTAAAAACATCTATCTATATATCATAGCTATCAATGTAATTCAAATATGCTTGTAAACCTGAAAGATTATTTGGCTATTCATAATATTATAAACATACTGACACGATATCCGTAGTTTTCAGACGTTTACAGATTTTCCTCCCGTTAGGATCATAATATCGAATACAAAATTCGGGATAGAAAGTTATAGTTAGCTTAAGGAGCCCATTATACGTGACAATCCATTCACAGGGGTGTTTTGGAGAAATGAATTTCACAATCCAAGCAGCGCGGCAGAAAAATGATAAGGAATGAGACATTTACATTTCGGTTTGAGTTAGGAAAATAGTTACGAAAGATAGAATTAACAAAATTACAGTACAGGTAGGAAACAGGATATTGAAAATGGTTGCGACAGGAGAAGTCAGAAAGTGCCTCTGAACTCTGAAACTCTGAACTATGAGTGCATGAGATAGGCAGACTTGTTCTCTTCGTCTGTTTTCTACACTGGACCTTAGCTGATAGCTGTGGACCAATGCAAAGCAATGTAGCCATAATACCCCACACACTACATTCCTTGTACATTCGACCATGATCCTGATTTGTTAACTGAAATTCTAGTGAAGACGTATGTATTAGGTATCTGATTTATAAAAGCCAAAGCTCCTTATTCAAATTCAATTTGTTATTTGCGAGCAAAATTCCGTAGTATTGTACTGCACTCTGTTCAGCCTACTCTAAAGATAGAACAGCGAAAACGTTTTTTGAGATTAGTTTTTTATCGGCAGCATTCGATTTCCTCAATTTTGTAGATTTCGTTTGTGGTAGAAAATCAAGACAATTGCATGGGATGGTATGGTACTCGTACTCGTAAATGCAGAGCCATGCACTCTCTCATTGAAAACCTGCCTATATGCAGTGCAGACTGCTTATTGCTTTATTCTAAGTTGCAGAATTTAAACGTGCTCTAAAAGGATTGGAAATATTCCGATGCCGCACCAGAGAATCCCTTTTCTCTCTCCATGAAATGCAAAAGCAATAAACACAGCTTTCAAGTACGATATTTATAATCAATTTTACCCTCCAGCAGTAGTCGATATAAGAACCTTTTCAATATTCAACAGAGGTACAAAGTTCATGAAGAGCATAATGAATATTGTTTCTAGAATAAACAGTCTCAGTCTTTTAGTATGCTCGGTAATCGCTATATACATTCGATGGATTTAGTTTCTTTGTTATTGGAAAGTGACGTCACCCCCAATTAATTTTTATTTGGTACGTCATAGCCACAAATCATAAAGTACCCGTTACAGAATTGTACTCTCTAACTTTCCAAAGATACTATTTTAGGACAGTGAGTCGAACAAAGAACAACACATTGATTGATTTGTAAGAATTTTTCCATTTATTTTTTACTTCCGATTAGCATACATACTCCAAACCCGAACTATGAATTCCTTCCTAGGTTCCGAAAAGATTTTAGAGATGATACAGACACGATTCTTTCGCATGAGTCGTATAAAAATGCAAAAAACAATTGATCAACCCTGGTTTAGGGTATAAGATTAGAAATATTACAGACATGCTATGTTTTATTATTAAGCGAGGATAGTACATGCATTAGAAATATTAGAATACATTGTGGTAACACTAGTACTAGTACACAATTAATTTTCGTAGAATATCCATAAAGCTTTTAAAGCTTTAAGCTTAGCATTAGTAGAATGACATACTAGCTTAATATTACCATAATCTCCAGGAATGTAAATCATACCTGTTGTTTTTTGGCAAAAATCTCCTTTCGTTGATTTTTCTTTGTTTTTCTATTGTGAGCCGCATAGTTTAGTAATATTTGTGATCTTTTATATAAACGTACTGCATAACTTGTTATCGGATTTCTGTTTACGTACTTAATTGGCCATTACCAAAAATGCAAGCGTTAATTGGGATTTATGTCTTATTTCTTACTATTTACAAGTTGAATGGCAGAGTTGCAACGACCGTGGCTGTAAAAAATTGTTTATTCCACTTTACTGCAACAAATTGGCGTAAATCCAATATCTGAACCTGGAGGCCTGACCTTTCCCATAATTCGGGCTAATTTAACTGCAAGATGTTAAGTTAAACGCCAAATATTTTTCGTAGAAAAGAAAATAGGACGTAGAATAAATGACCAACGGGGTGGGGACTGGGTAATTAATTGTAATCTGTAGGTGTGATGTAGTCCAGAGACTGTAGGCAGTAGCTAACAATAAAGGAAAGTACTTAGGCGAAAAAGCCATAAATATTAAAGTCACAACAGCGACCTTAAGTGGCTGATCTTGTATATTTTCTTGGATTTCCTAAGGTTACATATATAACAGAAATAAATATTCCCAACTGTCTTGTGTCGACAGAATCAGGTGGATATTCTGGATATTGTAGTTATAGGAAGAACCTTATGCATAGCTTCTACGGAAGATGAAATGGTCGACTGTTGCTCCATAATACATTTATCCATACACGCAGCTAGCTACTTACTTAACTTACTAGTCAGAATTTGCCTACTGAAGTTCCCATATGCAATTTACTTACTAGTAAGTAGCTACAGCTACCACACGATATGCCACAGCCGTCTTGGGAAACAAATGATCCTTTAGCAAACTGAGAAAGTGAAGCATTGACCTTTGTGAACCGGAGTGCTTTTTGAAGGAAGACAGAACAAAACTGAAAGTCCTTTTCCCCTACGTGCGTTAATCACACTACTTAAAATAAAACACGGTTAGCTGAGCAGGGAGGAACGTTTTTATTTTTGCTCTACTGTATACGGTTCTAATGCATGTTGCTCGCTATTAATGCCGTCCAGTATTATGTAGAGCATCCGTTATTTCCTCGGGAGGACCTATTTCTAGACGTATGTCTCTCTCCCTATAGCTCTATTCCTTTTCTGGGAATAGCTGGACATAAATAGGAGGGCGTATTGTGGAGACGTATGTATTGTGTGTGCTGTTTGTCTAATTGAATCCAGTGAAAGTTAAAACAGCCTATTAATCATTTCATTAGGCCCCCTTGATAGGTAAAGCAGGCCTTGAGCAAGAAGTGCAGCAACTTAAATCTTGTCCAAAGAAAACTCGTGGTCGTGAGTGCAGCTCCACTTTCTCTATTAGGCGCCGAGTCATGTACGAGGGGAAACTGACTTACGGTCTCGAAATTACAGGTTTTCGCGCAATAAATCACAGTGCTTCCTATTAGTACACGTTTACATTTGGCTGTATCTTTGTATTATTGTGCCCATGGCCTCTGCCATCATCTTGCAATCCCCGCATCTCCCTTGACTTCCCTTAAAATACAAATTTACACAGCGAGAGAGAACTTATGGTTTATTTAAATGCAGTCCTTACATGGATATGCTTTCACCTTGAACGAGTCAGACATGTCATAATTTCCATTTTGGTTTAGTGCACAGATATCTACTGACAGAAAGTCTTACGCTCCTTCCTCCTTGCATTTTCATAGTCCTCCAAAACCCTCAGTGACCTACTCTACTCCACTATCTAACTTGATTATAAAATAAATGTAATTCAGGGGCATTGAGCAAATGCATTTCACTGTTCAAAGTTTATTTCCGTGAACGAGCTCCGAAGTGTCGCTTTAATCTAATTACTGAGGCTCCACTTTGCTTCATCCCTACAGATACAATACACGAGGCGTCCTTCGCTTCTCTTCTATATTTAAAAAACTGGAAAATACTATTTTCTTTTCTAACCGTTGGTGCAATTAAAGGCCACAGTTATTACACGGGGAAATCTGTCTCAGCTATAAAAAGAAAGCTGGAACAGATTTCTCAGTGTACGAGAAAGAAAGCTTACTAAATGTTTAACAAGCTGATTTATAATTTGCTTGAATTGGCCTTTCCTGTCTGATTTTCAGACGCATACATAAAATCTGTATGATTTGAAAATACCTTACCTGTGAAGTAAATGCATGTCACTTTCCACTGTGATAAATAAGATATATTCACACGTATACGTATATGTATATCCACAAACTTTCTCTTTTACAATGAAGTCTAAAGAAGCGAGTTGATTTGTTCAAAAGGCCAAGAGTAACTTTATATCATTATACGGGACCAAACTTTTAAACGTTAGGAAGTACATCAATTAAGAGGGGTGTCTGTAGATACAGTCGGGACTCTCCGGCTATCATAATTCATTCAAACTTTTATTTTTAACATGCCATCTTCTCCTAGTTGTCGTAGAACTTCAAGATTGGTATTCCTGGAAAGCTGGAATGCTCCTACATACCCATCGAGTTTTAGATTTTTCATTTTCGGCCCTGATTTTGAGAAATAAGCAAAATAAAATTTTAAACAGTTATTCTCAAAATCAGAAAATGAAAAATCTACATACATGCAAAAGTACATAGAACATGTTTTTTGTGTTTCTAGGTTAAATTTCCAAGTAAATGGCACATGATACGCCGTAACGTAATATGTAACACACTCACATTCTATCCCATGCAACCGAATATCTTATTCTTGGCATAACTCATAGAAAAATAAATACCATCGGCATTTTTTTGAGTCTGAACAACCATTGTTCACAGCCACAATAATATACATAGTCTGAATGCATATAGAGTAGATGGAGCTAAAGTATTATGGATTGTGCATTAGCGTGGTTCGATCTGTCACTTATGACTTTTAGTCTGATGTCAGTGAAATTTGAGATTGAAACTTTATTCATCCGTAAAAGTACGAATGCACCTAGATCAAAGGGTACACAAGAATGAACAGCACCGATACACACATGCCTGCTGACATATTTGTATTTCGGTATCGTTTTATGGGGTAGACACAACAACTAACAAGTAACAACTGAGAGTGGCTGACTTCTTACTTAGTTCTGCCGCCGTGTAGACTCCGAGATTTCACTTCTTAAAACCACCGAAACTTACAAAATTTCACCACTCGCCACAGAGAAGCAGCTATTGAGCGACGATTACTTTTGTTTATTGTTCAATCCCAAGCTAAAGTGGCCCCTACAGATGAATTCATCCCAGGCGTTGGGGCCAAGTACACAACATTAAGGCATTCCTTTTTTCATGGGTACCTTTATATTATCTATGATGTTAAATTGATGAGATATACAATAGACAGTACATTATTTTGTTTTACTTTTTATCTTGGCATTTTTATGTGGATTGCCTAAGAGTTGCGTGGCGTTTAGTTTTGAGAAAGTGAAGATAAGTAAATTCATACATTTTATAAGACAAGAACTAACTGTCGGTTGATCAATAAGCCAAGACAAGGAAGAGGCTTCTGTTTGAGACACGCCGACAGGGGAACAAATGTGTTCTTCTTGTGAAGTCATTGTGCTTTCTTTTGATGTTTACATGATGATATGAGCGAGGGGATCAGGATGCCGATTTATATGATTTGACTGAACAATGAGAGTATATTAAAAAATTCCAAATCTGTATCACAAATGCTATATAAATATAAGCCCGTTGTGCACTGTGCACAGTGTGCCTCTACGGCCAGGAGAACATCATTGAAGGAGAGTTGAGTCAGGCGAGAATATGTGGAGTGAGTGTTGAATCTAGTCGTCAAATGAGAAGTCAAGACGCTTTATTTCTGTTGACTTTAGTCTGAGTGCCTTGTCATCACATTAGAAACAAGGATGTGGGCTTCTTCTTCAACTATCACACACCAGCTTCCTCCCTGACAACATGGCTATAGATGCGAAGATTATATTTCCAGCTCGACAGCTGACTGACGTGATATTTCCACATACGATGTTTCCAAATACGTTTAATGCATTTTGATTTCAGCTGTTGTACGCAGTTTATCCACGGCGTATTTGGGGGTAACCTTTAGCCGACGTCGCAGGTCGTCGAATGTACCTACCTATGTACGTCTACTCGTATTCCCGAAAAGTATAGGATGGCTTTTAAAATACTTTACTCTCAAGCTGGGAAGTAGAATTGAGCGTTACTTAGATGAGAATGAGGATGTCGAAGAACATGGAAATGGAGTGCATATCCCTCCAGCGTCATTGTTCTCTGTAGATGTCCTGTCTGCTGTGCAAAAGATGAGATGTCATTTTAACTCCTCTCTTAAGATATTATATAGGTATTGACACTGAAGACACGTAAATAGTATTCAGGCAGAGACCTTTTTGGTTGCACGTACATGCAGTCATAGCCACACCACAACTCACTTTTCACTTCTAAACAATGAATATTCCCCAATACACGGGAAATTCACTTTCAAATTTCAAAATGTCGTCTCCATGTTCGCTAGAGAAAAGATGGAGATTCTGACCTAGGACTGCACGTAGGATTGTCACATTTTAGCTGGTGACCTCAATTCTTCGCATGAAACATATCAAGACAACCTTAATTCGACCGAAAATTGTGCTTTCATATCTTGTATATAACAATGCCAAGCGGCGCTAAGACCTTGTATAATAAGAAATGTTAAAATAACATAATGGCCCACAGCATTGTCGTTCACATGAGCATCCATTTACATTTTATACTTGTGATTCAATCAAAATTCTCTTAATTGAACCGTACCAGCTAAATAAAATAAGTGGATTCTCTGTGTCTGTATGGTGCATTTATAGAGTTTAAGGAGTCATTCGGCATTCGGATCCCACTAGTGACAGACAACAATGAATTTTAAAATTCCTTTTTGATAAGCAGGACAACTCTCTGCTCCCACTTACCCACAATTATTAAAGAGAGTGATTGTTATTATTATTCGCGGTCATTTGCAAACGGATTGAGTTAAGGTATTCAATTTTTACATGTGTTTTTAGGCTCTATGAAAAAAGGGTTTCTGAGTGAACATTTGTGGCCCTCGCAACTTGGTAGTTTTATCCGTGTTTCAAAATAATTCATCATATAACGCAAATGACAAGCTGCATTTTTTAAACCTATGTACTGTCTGACTATTTTGCTTCAAAAGGCCTGTTCTGACAGAAAACCGGCGAATGTCCAGTGTTTCTGTCACGAGCATAAAGGGACACTTTAAAGCCAAATGTACAATGTACACTACAATTACAACCTCTGTTACATTCACATCCGTTAGTCTGCCTTTGAAGTCCAACAAGGAAAATGAAAGTTTTGGAGGTGAAAGTAAAGGCACTTGGTTTATCCAGTCTATCGTCGTATTATATAGTGGGGCTACCAATTTCAATTCGTCTCTCCGTTTGTACAGCTATAGGGGGAAATAGTTTTCTCTTCTCTCCTTCCATCAATTTGTCTCTACTGACCACTGCCCTTTCCCTGCCGTTTATTTAGGCTATAATTTACATTCGGGGTCACTTGATTTTCGAGTACTCATTCGGACTAACCAATGTGCAAGTGACAACAGCCGTGCTACAGAAGGACTGATAGACGAGCAATGCAATGCGCACCTAATGACGCTTGAAAGGACCCAGGGCCAGTCATTCTAAGCAAATGATGTCATACAAAAATACAAAAATGTATGAAGTGCACCTTGCTGAGTTTGACTGTCGGGTATCCCAAGAATCCCAAGTCATCAATAACCTACCTGCACCAGACAGGTACACTTCACAGTACACACACGGTATATCCGTCTAATACCCACAAAAGACAAAGGCATATTATTATAGGCGCACATATTCATGCCCCATTCCATCATCTCTATTTATTGCTTTCCTTCCATGCATGATGCGGCCATAACGCATCCGACATAATGCATTGCCATAATAAAATACTAACCAGTCGGTCCCAATAGTCAGCGAACTGCAACCGCCACCAACTCTCTTAACTGCACTTTCATTGCATTACCATTGCATTTTATTAGAATTTTAAAACAGTATGAGTTCAAGGTCGGGCGAGTAGAATGTTACATTGTTGCATATTATTATTTATATTTTATTAAAGATCGATAGGAAGCTTTGGCTACTTGCTATGCTGAATATTGATGAGGTATATGAATGATCTTATGTCTTTTTATAGTATTATGAAATCACGTCTTGTCGAATATCTAATTCCTATTTTTAAACATAAATTATGAATATTTATAATATTTTTTATATATTTTTTATATAATATATTTTATTTATTATAAATTATTATTTTTTTCATATCTAAGCCATTATATTTTATTCACAATTGATGAACGTCAATACTAGCACTCACCCTTTTTATCTTTTAGCTTTGCTAGACATTATCACATGTATAATTTAATTGATACCATTCACGGGTAGTTGCGAAATGTTAGGAAAGACTACCTAACTATTTATTTTGCTATTATGCTTTCTATATTTATTTTTGTTGTATGGAGAAAGCAGAACAAAAAAGTGATTTCACAACACAATTCTAAGATACTAGCAAGTTTGTGTGATTGGATTGATAAAGAATTTCTTTTCAGTTGCAATAGTTTAGAAACTGAAAATTTGTTACACAATTCACCTGTTCCAAACAACGGGAAATAATAAGTCACCAAAAATAATCCAATTGCGTACTACAAACAAAAAGTTCACAGTAAATACTAGTATCGTTATTTACAAAGCGCGCAAAAGCAGACATTTAAATATTGAATTATTGGGAACAGCGGTTTATCGCAAACATTGTTAGCGTTGCCGAGATCCATTTCCACTTGATTGCGCTGATCATAGCGTGTGCTTTATACTTTCATTTTGGAAGTATATTGAACTGGCATAGGTTCCAAATCGTTTTTTCTCCACTGTACAAAGAAAGGTTCTATTTGATGGCGCTCCATTTATTTTTTCTGGAATTAATGGGAAAGAAAAAGGAAAACAGGAGAATACATTGAATGCTCCATGGCTTGGTGCAAAAAGGAGGAATTTTGTAAAGTATTATGTAAACATCAGTAATTTCTTGCTTTCTTCTCGTCTCGTCTCTTTAAATAAATAGTAAAACTGGAATGAGGAGCACTAGAAAGAAAGCTTTTCTTTGCAATTACATAAAAACAAACTTTGGGCCGAGGAGTAATGGAGAAAGCGTCAGCCAAATATGTATATAAGTGTAAATATATTTATCGATTAAGGTTCCTTGTCATGCATAGACGATAGCAAGTATAGGGGTCTACAGACTGCAGACAAAACAGAATATTCGTTACATCACTCATGTGGAGCTCCTGTGTAGTCTTCTGAAGGAACCTTACTTACTTGGAACCGAAGCTAAAGCAGTGACTTTTAAGATTCAGAATGGAGGTCGAGAATAAATGTCTACTGGAACACACAAAATGCCTTTATCAATTCAAAGAGAGTTATTTTGGTATGCACCACATATTTTATTATAATGATAATGTATACATGTGGTTGGATAGGTAAGTTCCATATCTTTATCTTGTGCCTAATAATGGTATTGACTATGTTGCTAGTAGGTTCCGCCGAGCAATGACGACACGACTGTCCTACTGGCTACTATTCATCCGTATTATATTATAACAAACTTCTGCTTTGTCTCATG
>JABASI010001761.1:0-22986 GCA_019776505.1 Tomocerus nigrus
CGTGCACATCATCACCGTTCCATCAGCTTCTAAAGGTTCTTTTTTTACGGCATTTTGCTCGATTGGGGCTTGTCTTCGTTTGGATAATTTCTCAAGGCAAGTTTTGTCGATAAATTTTGAAAAATCTGCTTTCATAACTTTATATTCAGCATCCAATGTACAGATGTTTCCTAAGAAACTTGAGCACGGAATACAAAGGGACAGTGTTTTATTCTGACTATTCTTTTCCACCTCACATAAAATATCATCCACGATATACTTTTTGCACACGATCAGAAAAGTATTTCGATCTTCTGTGTTACGATGGTTGATTGGGGCCCTTTCAAATTCCAACAGAGAACAGGGCTTATAACATAGCATACAGCTCCATACACTCGACGTCATGTTTTCGCTTTGTCTATCAATTAGGTAAAAATTACAGTTTAATTTCGTTTGATCACAAAAACAATAAATTCAAAACGGAAATAGATTTTATGTCGTTTTCTATCAAAAAAGTAAGTGCCTTTTCAAGTTCAGTAAATTGGTCAAATTAAATATTTTAATATTTTTAATGCAGGTCATTATAATTTATAATTATTATGAAATTTAAAAATATAAAAATAATACTATTAATAATTAAAAATAAATAAATACTTTGAAATTAAAAAAGTGTCATTCATCAGTTACCTGTTCAAAGCATCTCTCATTTCAAAGCGGATCCAACGATTAGCATTCACGTTTACTCCCATGGCCATGGTTTAATTTTTGTAGAACGCCAATTGTCAATGGATGATGATGCGTGAAGAAATACCTAAATCCAAAAAATAATACCACAAATTGATGTATTTTCTGATGCTGAATGCTGATAGTGATAACCTACAACCTATACCACCAACCACCCACTGACCACCTACAGACTACAGACAATAACCAACAGATTCGACAGATGATAGACAAACAATGAACATACTTGACAAATTGACAATCGTTGCAAGTTGCGTGTTGCGTTGCCGATTCCAGATTCCCGACGTCAGATTCCGTGGCCAGAAACTGACTGTGACGGTGACCTGTCCTTCCTTTGTCCTTTTATTAAAATTCCGAACTGTCCGACTGAGTGAATACCAATAACTGACAACCAAATGAGCTGACCTTTGACCTTGGACGGAATGAAGTCTGATCGAGGGCTAGTAACTATGATAAGACGACTGATGAACTGATTAACGATAGTGACAAGATGACAAGAATGACAACTGAGAACACAAACACACACTACTACCAACCAAATACCAAACCAACCAACCAACTGCACAGCACAACTAACATAGCTCAAACTATAAATCTACAAACTAACACTTGACAATTAACCCAAATGAAGCCGTGCGCCGTTATACATGCCTGCACTCTTCCCTCAGGACTTGCGGTAGAAATACAGAAGAGAAACGAAGTTTAGTAGAGACGGACGGGTAGTTTGAATGGAAATTGAATTGATTCTTTTGAAGTCGATTGAGCGATGAAAATGGAAATATTCAATTAAGTAGCATCAAAGTGAGGTTTCTGCATGAATGAAGACATGAGAAATGTTCACGACAGAATCCCTTATTGGGGTGTCAGAAAGTTGCTGCTCGTAAGGGACGAGATGAGAGCTGCAAGAGCATTTGAACGTTTCCCTTCCTACTTTCAGACTTTCACTCCTATACCTTTAAGCCTAACCCACAATCGACCATTCTGTTAATCCTGTAAAAGCCAAGACCTNGCTGCAAGAGCATTTGAACGTTTCCCTTCCTACTTTCAGACTTTCACTCCTATACCTTTAAGCCTAACCCACAATCGACCATTCTGTTAATCCTGTAAAAGCCAAGACCTCTGTAGCAGCAATAACTTCCTTCAGAAATCTACGAAATATTAAATTGTCTATTTGGATATCATTTTTTATGGAGGTTTACCATTTTCATCTACATGGCAAAGATAAATACTTAAAACGAGGACGATACGATACTAACAGAAAATACTTCAATGCGTTTCAACGACCTAAGCCACACACAAAATAAATGCTTGATGTGTACTTGTGTGAATGCTAAAACTAATCGCTAATCACTACGCCATATTAGGATATATTATAATATTTTAATTTTTAATGATATACAGAAACTATTATATCTGATAGGCATCTGATGAAATATAATAATATGTTTGTATATATATATGAGTCGCGTCTAAATTTTTCGAGATGCAGAGGTGCCGCGGGACTCAGCCGTTTCTGCCCCCTTTGGTATATCCCCAAACCCAACATGTTTGTTTCAAAGGACATCACAAAGTAATATTGAAAATCAGTCATCATAGCCAGTAGCTGTGATTTCCAGCCGGAGTCAGCTGGTGTTTGCGATAGTTCTGTGGTATTATCGCGTCTGGGAGACATATCTGGCTGGACCGCTTTACCCGCTTACCAATATCTATAGATAAGTACTTGTATTTCACTAGACCCCTTTATGGAAGACATTTCTCGGAAAAATACCTCAAACTCACACCCCCAGGGGGCTCATATATATATATACATATATATATACTATATATACAATTCTGACTCCTGGCGACGCGCGACGTTTTCCTGACTATCAGTCATTCTTCATTCATCATTACTCAATATCAGTACGCAAGAGAACGGGTTTCAATTTCCTTTTGTTAGTACTTTGACTAATTTTGGCTGGATGTTTCATAATCAGTTTCGCTTCATAGTGGCTATTTGGGAGACTCGTTGAATCAAAATTTCGCATTCTTAAAGAAGTAAGTAGTCAGGAAAGGACTGGAGCTGAATTTGTGGGAATCCGTGAAATTTTGATTCAACGAGTTCCCCACTCTCAACCCCAAGTGGCCGCTATGAAGCGAAACTAAAATTATGAAAGTGGGCAATTGTAGTTTTTGTGCAATCATTTTTTTAGACATTAAACATGAATTTTTCAGTTTTATTCTGAATGTTGTCATCCGCAAGAATCGCTAATAAAGAAAATCGACTATTAATTAACATCCAGTCAAAATTAATCAAAGTACCTACTAACAAAAGGAAATTGAAATCCGTTCTCTTGCCTACTGATATTGAGTAATGATGATGAATGAAGAATGACTGATAGTCAGGAGTCATGCAGAATTGTCTTCAATGGTTGATGGTATCGCACTGTATTTTATAATAATTTACTATTTACTATACTATAAATTATTATAAATTTATATTACTATATATAAATATATTATTATAAATATATTATAAATTATTTCATGGAATCTTTAAATTAAATCAAAGTGAATCTACTCAATCTACTGGCTTTAGGGAATAGATTAGAAGAATAACCACTTACTTACTTTACTCGAGACCGCATGAGAGTGTGTATCTTGATGATGATGATATTATGATGGTTGATGGTATGAAAATGTGCATTGCATAGTGGTGCATGTGCAGTCAGTGAGCTGTGCAGTAATAATGAATAGATTTATAGGCTATGAAATATTTGTACTATTGTACACTCCTACGCATGTTTTAGTTCGACTCGTCTCGCCATGAGAGTAAATATCGTACAAAAATTGGCGTGGGGCGGCACAAAGTACGCATTTTTTTCGAAGCCTACTCCATTTTAACAACTGTTTAAACCGAATATCATCTAACTTGTTAAGTGAGCAGTTTTACCAGTTGATACTTAATATGACATAGGTACTATATACATACTTACGTACTTTGCTTGGATCATTCATTCTTAAGATCATAAGCAATAATTTAACGATTACAAAAATTTACTTAGGTCGATGCAAATACGTAACTCCCGTGATCCCTAACTATCAAATTCCGTGGTTGAGTATTATATCGTTGATAGTCGCAACTACATATTTATGGTGCGTACGACATGATTAAAATGTAATTAAGTTGGTATCGGTCCATTCATTTTTTTTCTGGCATACTTCAAATTCGTATTAAATAATTACGTAGTAGGTATTCTAGGTATACAGATCAGAAACTCTAATTGTGCCATAGCATAGCCATAGAAGAGTTGGTGAGCAAATAAAGCCCGGTTTCATACACGCTAGGCTTTAATTGTGGCACCAAAAACAGATATGCACGTAGGAATAAACATTTCGTTCAATATTTCCATTGTAAAATACATTGAATGCTGAGATGCTGACCAAGTTTATTCTTCAGAAATAGATAGTCAACAGTTAGTCGGCAAACCTTTTCGTGCGTGGCCAGAATAACGGAATAGTTGATGCTAGCACACGGAAGAACTTCTAAGTCGTGTGGTATACCGGGAGATAGATAATAAATAGCACGCTATAGTAGGGGTATCTAAAAACTATCTGTGGAATGTACGAATACGACCATCACGATAGTAATGTATAATAATATTACCCGCTATAATCAGTATAATGGTACATAAGGATTCGAGCTACATGAATGCAGTGCCAGTGCCTAGCCGCCCTATTCCTCCTGCTTCAGAAAATAGGCATAGTGAGTGAGTTGGCTCCGTGGAGTTGAATCTAGGCTTTCATGATCTGACTGAACGGAACTCAATGGAATTTCGACTTGTGCTAAACTTGCCATTTATTCTCATTTGAAATGGAATGACGGCGCAGGCCAAGGCAAGTCATCCCGGATACAGATGATGAGAGAGTGGCTCAGAGACGCCGTTCCCGCTTTCCCCCGTCAACGTCTCTTTTCTGCCTTTCTCCACGTTGTTGGTAGCCAAGTTCGGGTTGCTGGAAAGCGGAGGAGAGAGAGGCGAGCTTGACTTTCCTCGCCCCCGGTTTACTCTTCGTCCTCTCTTCCTTTCTCGGAGACTTTCTCTCCAGAATTTTCATTTCCATTGCCACTGCCACTGCAGGCAGTCGACCACATCAGACTCCACGATCAGTCCTCACTCGGCGTTCCGCACACATCACATCACACCCGACGCTCCTTGCCAGCAGTCTCCTTGCATGTGATTCACATCTTCTCCCCAAAAATCTCTCTCAAGAAATCCCATTGTTTTTGTCATGCTCCCGATAATCCAACATTTGAAGTCATTTGCTTATGAAAATATTTAAATTCTTTCAAAAGTCCGTGACTTTTAAGACCTATTTTCCCCGTAACCATCTCAGGTCGAAATAATCGCATTAGGCCCCGTTATACACAGGTTGTGCAACATGGACTGAAGTCGCAGGAGATTAATAAGGTCAGTATATTATACCTTTTATCGCTAATTACGCTAGTGACTGCGAGAAATAGCTTTTTTAAATAGAGTATATATTATCATAGTATTATGAAATGTGTTTTAGCTAGTTTTATTTAGAGTGAGATGGGAGGTGAATTATTATCAGCCGCCAGTTGTAAGAGCATCTCATATCTCATGCACCTAAGATTGGATTTTCATGCAAAGATAAACGAGCCGTAAAAATTGTAATAAGGAGATGAGATTCCAGTTTGGAGTTATCATTTACTTTTCTCTCACTTAATTGCAGTTTAGTCATTCACTTTTTTAGCCAGCATTTGCCACTTCGTCATCGTGCACTCTCTTAGATAATATCAAGGAATAAATTCTCCATATTTCAGCAATATTCCTTTGCAAATAAGTAGAGCGTGTAGTGTGATTTCTGGGACAATGTCTACACATAAATACGAAGAGAACAGACGGTGTCTTTGAATCCGAATCACTCAAAGTTTAACTTGCATGGCTTCTCATTTTACTCACGATTAACCTATTCATATCCAATAGGAATAATTACGGGAATAATATATTCTATACATTCAATGTTCAAGAAGCCAAATATCAAATGTCAGTATCAAAGTTATAATATTATGGAACAAACATAAATGGCATAAGTAGTGTAGCTTACTTTTGGTCCTCCTCCCACACTCCCAATTTCAATTCAAGAATGATGTTGAGTGGGTTTGGGGCAAAGGGCTACGTTTTCAATACAAATGCATTATGTTTCCTATGTGGCCGTGGGTTGTCATAGATGGGTAGTATATAATGATTAAGTTTCAGAAATTAACTTGTTATTGCTGGCATGTTTATTTGTTTTCCCACTTTAAAAATGTAACATAAAATTACGAAAATGCAAGGATTTCAGAATATTTTGTTTTTCTGAAATGTGTAGCAATGGGGACAAATGTTGTAGTTATAGGTACTGAATAAACTAAAAGTATATTAGGCATAATCAAAAAATGCTAATATACTGCAATAAATACAAATGCATTATGTTTCCTATGTGGCCCTGGGTTGTCATAGATGGGTAGTAATGATTAAGTTTCAGAAATTAACTTGTTATTGCTGGCATGTTTATTTGTTTTCCCACTTTAAAAATATAACATAAAATTACGAAAATGCAAGGATTTTAGAACATTTTGTTTTTCTGAAATGTGTAGCAATGCGGACAAATGTTGTAGTTATAGGTACTGAATAAACTAAAAGTATATTAGGCATAATCAAAAAATGCTAATATACTGCAATAAATTGAAATGTATTTGCGGAAATAAACAGTCAACACAATATGTGGTTCATATTAGCATTATATAAAAACAAAGTGAATGCCTTTGCACTGTAATAATTGTTTCAGAGGTAAGCAGCATTCAATAATAATGTATTTTAACAATTCTAATAATCATTAGCGTAGTTGTAGTAATATTGAAATGACAATTCCATATCAACGTTAACTCGTAACACCGTTTACGTTTGGCTATTCTTAGTTTTCCATAAATATACTAAGAGATACACTTTTTGTAAGCGACCAGTAATTTTTCATATGAAGAAAAGATTAATGAAGATATGAGACCGTAATAAAAGAGAAGCTGAAAGAAAATATTATAGAGCTTAGTATTTTTGACAAGATGGATAATAAATAGGTGTACATTCCAAATGTATGTGTTACATTACGGTACTAGTGCATACTGTTGCGTTACATGATACTACTACGGCATCTCTATCGTCCATTCACTCTGTATCCCTTTTTTGCAAAAATCTTCGTATAGCAGGTATTAATGAAGCCATATTATTGTATTCTTTCAAATGTGGATAGCACGAGACAAAGATGTACTACACTTAGCTTCTATTTCCATCGGCTTGAAAGGCTTTCTCATGCAATCTTCAAAATTAAATAATGATGTTAAGGTATTTAAAGAGATATGTACGAATTCTTTATCTCACTCAACCAGATCTGTGATATGCATTCAAAACTTGAGTTTCGGCCTACGGCTCTAATTTAATGTTACAAGAAAAATGAACGAAAAAGGTAACCCCGCATTTGCTGGCTGCAAGCATACGTGTACGTTCATACGTTGCCGTCGTCGTAGGGGATAAATGAGTAGGTATTGCATTTTATTTACTTATTTCTAATTGTCGGTACTACATTGATGATTTCATGCATTTACGTATACTGTCACAGGTCTGATTGTAAATATTACTCATCGAATTCATAGAGTCAATTAAACTATCATCTATTCGCTATTGTAACAATTCAGGATGAAATGATTGAGAGTATAGGCCCACTAAGCTACAAAGCCTTTGAAAATCGATAGGATGATTAAATTATTTGGAAGAAACCTTTCATCTTTCTCTTCTTATTTCCCTTTCACTTTCACTTATTTTCGAGTCTGTTCCAATACGACTAATTCGCTTTTACAATTGATGCGGCAGAAGACACCGACAAGGTACTTTCAAGTCACGGCACTTAGAAATATTCTCTTTTCTCTTCAATGCTTGCAATATTTTAGTAGAACATGTAAATTCACTCAAAAGAATCCTCTAAAGTCCATATTTAATAGTGTTAGCTATTTATTTATTCTGAGAAGATTTACTCGACATTTGTAAAAGAGCAAATAAAAGGAATAAATCTCAGGAGTGGAGTGGGCCATGTTCCATATGCATCTAACAATAAAAATACATTTACTTACCTATGTGGGAACAGGAATACTCAACAAAGTTCTTCGAAGTAGGAATATAGCAAATGCCCATTTTCTCGAAAAGAAAGTTCAGCCAAATCTGGTGTTACAATTTAAGGTAGAGTATCCTTAATAAAACTTTTTAAATACATTTTCATTGTATTCTTTATTGGATCCACATGTAATTCAAAAGTTTACTTTCCAAAGTTACGTTAAATACTTCCAAAATTTCACGAAGTTCATAAGGAAAAACATCAAAATAATTTTCTTTCCCCCGAGCTAGGAAAAGTGATTACACTAAGGCCCATATTCTTAAATGAAAACTCCCACTCTCACTCCCCCTCCCACTCACATTTTGTCTGTGTTTTAATAGTGAGAGGGTGAGTGAAGAGTGGGAGTTTTCCGAAATTTTTGTATTAAGAATATGGGCCTAAGGGTCCCATAATATCCCACATATTTACAAATGCTGCAGCACATTTCCTGACCTATGTCAGATAATCTGACAACTTAAAAGTGAGGACTTTTCAAGTGAACAATTAAAAGTTACTTCAGGTACAAAGGTAAATTTATTACTTAGTGTAGAAATGGACGCGTAATTTCTAGGGCTCCGTTTAGGTTTACTTGCATTAGAAAGGAATTTTAGGAGTAGAGTCAAGTATCTATTATAATATGGTGAGGCATTGAGGATTTAATAGCAAACGACAGTGATTCAGTTGACTGAGGATCATTATAGGATTTCGTCTTTATAAATAAAGCTCTGCTGTCTTTAACCCATATACCTATAGATATTTATTAGAATTGGAGTGGAATATTAAGCATTGTAAATGCTAATATCTGCTTTCACATCGCAGCACTTATGGTTCGTACAGGACTATTGTCGTGAAATAATATAGTAGGGAGTAAGTGGTTGTAGAGTCTTATAAGTCTAACATTTAAATAAATACAGATACATGTAGAGAACAGAATGTAGTTATGTATTCATTCATGTCAAAAGAAGTGCTGCTCGGAGAAAATTGAACTGAGGATGGAAATGTAACGAGTTGAAGAGTAAAAGAGAAAGATAAATCGTAGAATAAAGCATACCTTTGCATTGGGCTAGCCAAATTCGCATTCATTCCACTTTCTACCTTTCCTGTAGCTCTAAGTAGTGCAAGTGAGAGAAGTAATAGAAGACAAGAGTCGCGGAATAATATCTGAGTGAGTATAGGCGAGAGAGAGAGAGAGAGGCAGAGATAATATTAGGCAGGAGGAAAGAGCGTCGGTTGGTGCTAGAACTCTATCTAAGTACATTTTAGTAGTTCACAACTTATGCTTGTGTGTATATTAGCAGAGAGGCTTCTATGTACTTTAGTTCCGTCTCCGTACATTTAGCTATTGTCTTGTCGACTCTTCTACTCTTCTCTGCTGTCTGACAGAAGTAGAAGTGCCTCTTCGTCGAACATAACTTTCCCTGTCTCTTTCACTCTTCGCCGTGTCTATGTAATTCCTTGTACTGTATTGCATTCTACCATAAATAATAAGAGATGCTCTTTTCTCTCGTTCATAAAATCGCATTTCTCTCTTCCACCATAAAATCTCCGACTCTCAGCACAAGAATAACCTACAAAAGATGCAGTGGCTATTGACCGAGCCCATTTCTCTGTTTTATTGACTTTCTACCTAGATTGCTCCCCTGATAGCCCCACCATCCATCTCTTCCTTTGCGCTTTAGCTCCCACTTGTATATTCCAAGTCTTTTCCTTTCAGATATACTTCATTAACTAAAAGCATATCTATCACTAGTTGAATTCTTCTCCTGGCATATGTCTGACTTCAAGGATCGTGTACACAAAAAATTACTACGAAGCAACCAGTAGAATACGACTATCATTTATGCCTCCTGTCTCCGTCATTCCCACTCCTATCACTCTCAAATGAATAAAAATACCTAGAAATAATCACGAGCACGGCCAAATTGAAAAAAATACACTCAAGAATCCAATTTCGCACCTATGTCACTATAAATGCCCGTCTTTCTATATGAAATATCTTCAGCACTAATTGTGAAAGCCATTTTCATTTCTTCCCAAAAGGAAACCCATTTTCTTCTGCACTCTCATTTGTTTACGACACCATTCCCAGGCAAAACTTTCACCATTTCTGCTACTTTACTATAACCTGCTTCTAAAAACCTCCATTGAAATACTGATAATTATGCATACATATTTCACAGACAATCTTTTTCACAAAATCTATTTCATCCTCATAGTCATCGTTAATACATATACATTTATTAAAAGTTGCTGTTTCGTTTGAATTAAAAAAACTCTTATTCTCACGAATGTAGCATATTCTGAAAAAACCTTAATATAAAGCAACAAGTTTGTGTCTTTAAAAAAAATTCTATCCTTTAGCGTACAGATATCAATTCATGGGGAAAGTTTCGTGTCGTTATGATTTTTTGTTTGAACGACATCAACATTCTCATTTTTCATCAGTGAAATTAATTAGTTTTAGGTAGATGTTTATGTGTACTGCTGCAATTACGGCCAAATGCCTACAACATGATAGTTCTGTGTGCGTGATGGAGACATTTATTTCTACTTAACTTTTGTTTATGAGCCATTATAAAAAGCTGTTTCCCGCCTAATGGAAATTATCAGTAGCTAGATTCAATTTATTAGCTTAACATGAAGACTATTATTGACAAGACTAAACTTAATAATTACATCTTGTGATTGCGATTCTAAGAGTTGATAGTAAAATTTAAATTAAACATCAGCGAACTTTAGCGGGGTCTCTAAGAACCGCTTTGTTTCCAGTTTTCAAGAGGAAAAGTAAACAAGAAAATAGCTTAGGTCCCATGTAGAGAATTCAATGCAAACAAATATCATTTATCTACAGTGGCAACACCAGACTCCAATCATCCACGGCAAACTTTCTTTGCCAATCTCTTTTACTGTAGAAGGTGCTAGGTACTTTTGTGTGCTTACGGATTGCATGCAATTTGAGCAGACGTTCATAACAAAATCATTTATTTGTCCAATCTAAGTGTGTGCTCTAAAAGCCGTTCCATATTGAATTTCTCTTCATAAACAGAAATTTCATCATGTTCTTACATAAATGGAACTGAGTAGCAGGCTACGATTTCATCACCTTACACAAGCCTTTAAACATATACATTAAGGGGTTTAAGAGCTGCGTAAACAATTATTAAGTGTCAAAATAATTCCTCGTCAAAAATGCTCCCAATATTTCTTGGGAACCTTTTCCTATGACATTTCACATAATAAATGTCAGTACCTTGGCAAATTTAGAGATCTTATACGTTTATAAAAACTTGTTGAACATAATATTAAAAATACAAAGATGACGTAATGCATATCTTTACTTGAATGTTTGCATATTTTTGACAATTGACGGATAGGATAGCATAAGTAAGACGCACGTGAATTATTAATACAGATGAAATAAATTCTCAAGACACTGACTTGGTAAGTAATAAGCATAATAATATTTAGATTAGAAAAAGGATTAAAATGTGAAAAGTTTTCTTTTGAAAAAATGTTTTAGGAGAAAGGGCAATAAATGGATTATAATCTGTGGGTTTTGATCTGAGAATGAGTAAGTGAACTGAGGACGTAGGTATAGTGAGTGAGTCACGTCACACAAACAATATGCCTAAGTGAGTGGATTGAGTGGAGTGAGGAGTAAAAATGAATGGTTATAGGATTGCAAGTAAATTGGTTTGCGTCTGACGACTGGATTATAATAGAAAGCCGAAATTGATTAACTATTTACATACATGCAGAGTGAATAAATAGTCTATATAGGTCTAACGAAGGGAAGTAAGTATGCGTAGCGTAGCATCTTCCGACATCAACTTGGGCATTTGTGAAAGGAGTAGAATGGAACAGGTGAATTGGAAAGGTTGATCAAGAGATTCCTTGTTGTTTGCTTCTACTTTTGTAGGAGTTTAGCTGGAAATGAGAATGAGTGGGAAACGGATGTTTTAGAGTAAGAGGGAGGGAGAGAGAGAGAGAGAGATGTGATGCGGGTGTTTTGATTGCTCCCATTTCTCCACATCATCAGGAGAGATATCCTCGTTTTGTAATCTAGAAGACCTTGGAGGACTGAGAACGAGTGGTTTGCGTCTTTAACTAACAACTCCCATCCCACATCATGTTTAACAGTATTAATTGCTGCTCAGCGTTTACATTTTCATTGTTTATCAAAGCAAGGCCGTATCCGTCCATGCTCCGTTCATCCTCCTTCTCTCTACTACAACTCGACACACATCTCCCGATCTCTCTCTCTCTCTCTGTGTACACGGCGTCCGCACTCGCCTCGACTGCCTCTCCGCTAAATCCACTAAAATTGGCTACTGTTCTAGACGATAAAAAGAGTTGGATGACTGATTCTTTTGTACAGATACTTTCCAGTGCCTACGAGCAAAAAGAATAACAAGTGCATGCGGCTATAGAGATATTCAAGGGATAGATGGCCAGATGCGATCTATTTAGGTAAGATGGGATGAAGACTCGTCAACAGACTCGGATAGGATGCTCCATTGTTTGTGGCTAGAGCGGGCACTACATATTCCAGGCCTGGCTGACCTCCCTACGTTAGTTCCCTGGCACTTAAGGCATTTGCACAAAACCTCTTTATTTGGAATGAGAGAAAGTACACACAATCTGGAACTAAATGGAGCACCTAATCAATGTAGTAATCCAATCCAAGCGAGAAGCTCTTCTATCCGCCGCTCTGTACATACATACTCATCCCTCTTTCTCTCTCTCTCCTCCACATCATCAGTTAACCATTTAAACCCGATATCTACGTCGAAGAACGCTCATTTCTACGAACTCGGCACAAATTTGTCATTTTTTTCGTTTCTATTCATATTGACATTGGCTGAGCATGAAAAACCTGTTATGTGGCTTCATTCAGCAGGCAAAAAAACTCAGGAGCATTTCATAATATTATAATTCAGCAGGAATAACAGAAGAACGTCAGCCACAGTCTTTAAATGAAGAGTAAGACCATGCAATGATTTTGTAAACAAAGGATTATTTAATCACTATTAGTGTATTATGAGCATTATACGGACAATGGTAGTAATAATGTTCTTTCGATTAGAGTGAAATGCTTTAGAGATGAAGTAGTAGATGAATTTAGCGTTGAGTGAGACGATGAGATGTTAAGGGTGGCGATAGTGGTCGTTGGAGGACGATGCCGTTCGTAAAGTTGGTAATTTCGTAAATGTGGCCTGGAGGAGTGAGAGATAATAGTGGGATGTAATAAGTAATGGAGTAGAAGGAATGAGCTGGAGGTTGAGAAGATGCTGAAGAGCATTGTGTGGAGTGGAAGGGCGAGTTGTAGTATTTTGAATGTCAGTCAACGTCTCCTCAGATCAGAGCCAAGGCAGATCTGCAGAGGATGGGAGTCGAGTTGTTGCGTTGTGTGTGATGTGAGTGGGAGCCAGGAGCGGTGGCTCTGTTGTTGCCTGGCTTATTTAAAGTAGCGTGTCTGTCTGTATGTATGTTATGTGTGTGCTCAAGTGTGGTGTATAGAGAGAGAGAGAGAGAGAGAGAGAGTGGGATGTAATAAGTAATGGAGTAGAAGGAATGAGCTGGAGGTTGAGAAGATGCTGAAGAGCATTGTGTGGAGTGGAAGGGCGAGTTGTAGTATTTTGAGTGTCAGTCAACGTCAGATCAGAGCCAAGGCAGATCTGCAGAGGATGGGAGTCGAGTTGTTGCGTTGTCTGTGATGTGAGTGGGAGCCAGGAGCGGTGGCTCTGTTGTTGCCTGGCTTATTTAAAGTAGCGTGTCTGTCTGTATGTTTGTTATGTGTGTGCTCAAGTGTGGTGTATAGAGAGAGAGAGAGAGAGAGAGAGAGTGGGTCGGCAGAGGCAGGCCAGGCCAGGCGGGTAGTAGTCGGGTAGTAAATGGCAGGCGATCTGATGGAGCTGAATAATAATTACCAGGGGAGTCGCCACTAGTGAGTTGTTGAGAATTGAATTTGATGAGGAAAGTGTCAAGCAATTATAAGAAGCCCTCTTAAGCCAGATTGCTTACAGGGCTGTGTAATGGAAGACAGAATGGAAAATGAAAGTCCTTCGCATCTCACTCACACAATGCGGAGCGAGCAACTTGAAAATAGACGGCAAGGAATCTTTTTATAGAAAGGCGAGCAAGACGTTGATTCTTCTCTGTTTCGCCGTTTAGTAGTTCGGCTCCCTCGCCTTCGCTCCCAATCTCCTCGGCGATGAACTCCTGCCGCTGCTGCCTGCTCGAGTGATGGAGAAAGTCTCTTGTGGTCTGATGTGGTGTGGGTAGCGTGGAAATGTCTTTCACTCTATCCCTATGCAATGAATCTTCATTCTCTCTGAGGACGACACAACTCTGCACTTGATAGAAATCTAGAAGGAATGCAGATACGAACACATCTATAGACAAAGGGCGCAGCACTTTAGCCAGACATCTCATTCTTATAAAACTCTTCCTCCAACCAGAGAAGTCACTAGACGAGCCTCTGTCTCTCCACAAGAGAAAGAAAGAGAAAGAGAGAGAGAGAGAGAGAGTATGCTCTACTAAAGGACATCCACTTACACGGCGAGATGTTTTGAATACATATTTTTTACATGCCTAAGCCACCAAATAAGGACCTGCTACGACGTACCACTCTATTCTCCACCTTATTTTTATTTTTTCTGGAATGTGGAATGCCATTCCGATGATAGTCTCTTCAGAGAATAAATTCATCACGTCATAAAACGGAGGCACAGCAATTTCATTCCAACGCAACGCTATGTGCCGGCAACGGCAATACGCAGGAAATTTTAATGAGATTCTTTATTTCAATCCTCATATCTTCTCACGTGAACATATCATGGCAATGCAATTAGAGTTAAGCCATTTCCTCCACATAATAATAGATCAATGGCGCCAAACTATTTATTCATTGAGTAGATTTTTTGTCTGGATATTTGGAGCAAATATTATTAACTTCTTTATGCCCTGCACGTTTCAATAGCCGCCATCAAATAAAAATTTGGGTGACGACCTAAGTAATTACTTGTATAGTGCCATTTCTACAGGTAGCTAAGTAAAAGATAATCTTTAGTAATGCTAGTGGATTACGCAAAGCACATTACAAATATTGTCATGCTGTCATGGTCTTAGAATAAGTTTTATACTTTAGATTCCAAGATAATCTGTTGAGTTGAGTGTAAGTTGAGGGAATGGGAAAAATGGGGAAAGTGTATAGGTATCCCGCTCCATTTGAGAGCTGAGATGTTGAGTTGATTTGAGTTCTCTCTCTTTTGCATTGTGCTGTGGGACTATGTTGGCAAAAAGTGAAAGTCAAGGGAAAGGAGAATGATGATATGGTGGTCGAAGTCAGAGGGAAAGGAGAGTGTGCCGAGGAGGAGAAAGTGGAGAAAGCCTTGTGCTATACTAATCATAAGCAAGTTAGTGTCGGAGCGGTTTAATAACTTGCACAAGGCGCTGCTGTTTTAGTCTTGATTTTGTGAGGAAGTGCAACAAAGCTGTAGAATTGTGGAGAAAGTATCCCGTTGCTAGGTCCATAAAATAAAACGTAGATTTTAAAGTAGACGGGCTCCAAGGGATGGCTCATTGATTTGGATTGGAAGGAATGAAAAAAATCGATGAGGGAAAGTTGAAGGATATAACATTTATAACTAAGTGGAGAGATGTGTAGTGTTCTGTTCTGTGTTGTAGTGGAGAGGAGCGAGCTGGGTGAAAGGAGAAAGCAGGCAGAGGAGGAGTGCATTGCATTGGTTATTATTGATACGAGTAGATACATAGTGCCATTGTCTCTAAACTGCGTCACCCAGCCTCATATCTCCCAGCTCTAACTACCTCCATATCCTATCATCAGAAAATACTCTTTTCGCAACATGATCCGAATCTGGAGCATAGCACTGCAATTCCTCCATCTGAGTGGCTAAGTAAGTGAAAGGGGCCCGGCCTGGGCTCCTCTCACGTTCCGAGAACAAGAACAACGTCTCGCTATTTCCTTCAAGAGAGAGAGAGAGAGCCAGAGAGATGCTATAGAGTGTGTCGAGCACTTCCTGAGGAATCTCATGTCTGGATTCATCAAGGTGAAAGACGAGGACATTTGCTGGACAAGATTTCTGACCCACTCGAGTTTCTTGTCTGTTGCTCCCAGAGGATTCCAACTCGGAGTCTCTGGAGAGAGAGAGCGAGGAGCGTTGATTGTGACTGATCCGAGGGTGTCTGGGTTTTGTTGTTCTGTGTCTGCTGCCATTCCTCTCGTCTCTTGTCTACGGTCGTCTTGGAGATGACATGTACCAGGAGCGGAGATCTTGGCTTTCTTAACGTGATCAGATCACTCTGTGAGTAAAAGGAGTGGGCAGAGGACGGAATGTCTCTGAGGCTCCGTGGCATGTGCCTTGGCAGGCCAGGCGAGAAATGAGCTAACCATGCAACTACTCAACTTCACTTACTTTCCTCATCACTTTCAAATCCACTTTCACTCTTTGATTTCCTTACTTTCCTTTACACTCCCTCCGTTTGTCTTATCGTCTCCTCCAACTCTCTCCTCCTTATCTCCGCCATTGTGAGCTTTGTTCGCGGAGAGCGTGCCAGGGACATATCCCTCTTTCACAGATGCCCTCGCCTTGCCATGCCTCGCCTCGCTCGCTGAACTATGAGCGTCGTCGTGTTAGGAGAGGCTTCTCTGGCCGAGGCCCTTCTCCTAGTACTCATTACTATTGTTAGTCCTTCGTCCGTCGCTCCCACCGCATCCTCCACAATGAATCAACTCTCCAATCAACTTTAATTGCACGCTGGTTGATAAGACACAGATCCCTAACAATATAAAGATCCCAGATAAGCACGAAGGCTAAGCACACAAAACTTCTCATACTCCACATTCTCCCAGACTTTCTCCGCATTCCTTTCTTTTCCTACTTTCTTCACTTTCTAATCCTCAATGGCAGTTATCTATCACAAAGCCTAGACGACACAAATACACGCGTCTACTAAAGAGAAAGGTAAATAGCAAGCACTCTATCAAGGAATAGATAGCCTGCCTATGCCTCTCAAGCACGACTAGTAAAACAAGATAGGCAGCGAAGTATATTATATCCAGACATGAAAGTTGATCCAATTCCTATTCTTTGGATTTTTAGTTACTCCCGTGCAATTTAACAGAGATGAGATAAAAAAGACAGCATTCTGCTCACTTCTCTTCACTCACATACTTCCCCTCCTAGGAAATATGGCTAAAAGTCGTTATCATTAGTTTTGCCCAGTCAACCAAATAAGCCTATGTCTAACTATTACTTCACCAGCAAATTTTATAACGAGAGATACGAGAGAGTATTTATTATATACGCGGAGCAGCACATTTATTGCTCTAGATATAAGTAAGTAGGCACACATGTTCGAGAGCCTTCAATGCCATAGAAATACATAGGTAGATACATACAGTAGACAGCTATTATGTTATCTTGAATGGTATTAACATGGATTCAACGCTCTGTTAAAAGGAAATTCTACTTCCCTTACGTTACATTAAACACATCCATCAGACAACTGGGTAATCCGTCTTTTATTTTACGCAGAATTTAACTTTAAGTTAGAGCTACAGGTTCTATCATTGTCAGAATAGGCTTAAAACCATCGACAAATATTTAGTTTTAGTATTAGCATTCCCCTCTTCTAATCCCACTTATTTTATTGCATTGATAGATATAAATGTTTTTGAAATTCTGAGATTGTTGTCCGAAATGGTAGTGGCTGCATGGGAAGAACTTTGACGTTTATATACATGCGGAGTAGTGCTACATTATTAATCCGCTTTTGAGATCCCGAATTGAAAAATTAAATTATGAATCCCTTTGAATGTACCTAAGTGTATCTTATTTGAGTAATCCCATCGCCAGATCACTAAAATATGAGGAGGAGAAAAAGCATTTGCCGATAGGTGTACAATAATCCGTAGATTTTATCTGGAGCCGAGACTATCGGATTTAAAAAGGGGAATCGTAAGTATATTATTACTCTCCCTGCCGTTTGAGTGCATAGAATCGTAGGAGGAAGAGATTGGGAAATAAGTGGATGGCAAGGAGATGGATACTACGAGTACCTACCTACTATAACATAACAGAAAGTTACTTTCCCTTCCTCTCTGAACATCCATTCCTAACGATAAGCCAAAAACTAAGTCATTCTGTCAAGTTGTTCAAGACGACAGGAAAAATGAAAAAAAGCCGGGATCTCTGATGATCGATTCGGCCACTTCACCATGGACAATACTTTTCAGTTCTCGTGATGGAACTAAAAGCAAATCTGTCCGTTGTAAATAATAGGCAGTATCAATTCATTCATTCGGCTAACTTCTGTCAGCCAAATCCATTTCTCTCCGTACACAATGCACACACATAACTTGTTCACAATGTTCTCCCTAATGTTACCGGAATTTACAAACTACTATCTGCTCTTGCGACTACCATTCATTAAAGGAGGACTTCAATTTGCACAGTACAAATTACAATCTTCAATAATAATACAGACATTTATCTTGGCAAAAATATAGAAAGTTAAACTACATATTCCAACATTCTTTAACTGACTGCTGATTTACTGATGTAATTAATTCAACAATTTTATTTAGTACGTGTTTAGCGTTGTCAATTATTATAACCGTGACAGTGAGTGAGTATTACATTTATTTTAAAAATATTAGTAGGAAAAAAATATTTTCTTTCACATTCACAATTATTTTACACAAGAGCTACAGGTGCAAAACAGAAATTAAAGCTTAGATCAATAATTATTTAGTAGGTATATAATAGTAGCAATAAAGCAGTTAAATAATTGCAAATAATATGTAATATTCTTTTTAAGAACTGAGGAGATTTATTCGCCTTTATCCCTATAACATTATGTGATGTAGTGACGATATCTGTAGCTTATTAGAGATGTGTATTTAGATATACTCTGATATCCACAGGTATCAGTTCCTAAAATGAGTTAGGAGTTAGGACGCATTACACGGTTCGATTCATTCATCAAGTAAATAATATTAGACGCTTCCTTCCATTTATTTCCTATTTCAGTTTGCTACGCAAGCAGCGTATTTGCGTCCATATCCTGTGCAGAAATATCAATTGGGACTTATATAAGAAGGCAGGGATTCAGAATCAACTCATTCGCTTGCCGTACTTAAGCCTTTCGGACTAAGAATAAGATTTCAAGTCTGACTGCTTTCCATAAGAAAAGGCAGAATTTCGGCGAATGTAATATATCTATAATTAGAATCCAGTTGCAATGTGCAGAGTGGGATATCCGTTATAGTTTTCCATGTCATATTTCTAAAATTCTATTATGTCTTCTTATCTATCCTTTCTGCCAACAGTAGCATCTATACCTACCATTAATAATCTAGCGTCAATATTAGGACTCATACAATTTTTAATTTCTAACTAGATTTTCCTTTTTTCTGGAGAAGCACATTTGGAATAATTCTTAAGGCTAATTCAGGCTCATGTTAAATATAAATTAGTATAATATGTTCTGTTGAAACATAAATTGTTCATTGTACGTACTGCATACTTATGACCATGACTAGGCCTTATCGCTAATGTTTAACCATGTTTATTTTCATGAAATCCAATTCATATTCCAAAGATGTTTTGGCGTTTTAATTAATACTATAGACATTACCTAACGCAATTCAATACATGAGCATCCATTCCGTTTCCTGAATTCCTATTAATGTGATAAATATAGGATTTCGTTATATGAGAAAATATATTGTATATTTTTTAAATATATGAAATATTAAGCTATAGCTATTTAAGCATTCAAGCAATGGAATATTAAAATTTAGGCACACTGCATGCAAGTGATCAAACATGACACAGAAGCACTGCTGGTATACATTTCCTAGTGCCCTTTGAGTTTTACCTATCACTTTCATAATTTCCTTCATCCCGGAAAATAATTTTAATGATACAACTTCATCAGAAAGTTTGCCAATTTGAGAACTCATTATAATACGTACCTAATTGTTGTTTGAGTGTGCAAATATATATCAAAACCTGTCTACATCTAGAAATTTTAGTTTTTATTTATAAAATCTTTAATATGTATTTGTACTAAGTAATAGGAATACATTATTGAATTTTAAATTGCATGGAGATTTCCGTTGCAAAAGTAACTAATGGTCGATTAATTATAAGTCCTGTAGTCCGTGCATCTCTATATTGGAAATGTCATTTTGATTGCAGAAATAAAGTTTGGAGCGGCGAATGATGAAAGAAGTTGGATGAGTATCGGAGTGAAGTGACGAGAAGGGAGATGACAGCGGTTGGCGACGTCGTCTCCGGGTGGCCATGTGCCGCCTGGTTCGCTGGTTGCAGAGAATCTCGCAAACTCATCCTCATCATCGTTGCCATCGCACTTCTCTTGGATAATATGTTGCTGACTACAGTTGGTGAGTCTTCCTCAGGCTTCTCTCTTTTATCTCTCCGAACAAATTAAGTAGCGTAGTTTACTATGACGTCCAGATTAGATTAGATCCTTTGATTAAACCTTCGACCTTTTCATATTTATTATTCCTAGTAGGTAGGTAGCTATCTAGGTACTTCCATTTACAGATCTATACTCATCTTAAATATACGCAATGCTACTCTATTCCTGTTTTCTTGGCTACGTTACGTAACTATACATTAAGACACTCATTTAAAATAGATTGGAGGAAAAGTCATCCAGTTTTCATACATCGTGCACGAGATTAAGAATTAGCATGGATCACTCTGAATTCATCATCAACTTGGTTTTCATGCTCATAAGTTGAATTCATATCCATGCTACAGGACGGGTGCTATTAAGTAACATTCAGTTCCAGACTTCGTTTAAAAACTCAAAAGCGCTGCTTGCCCTTTACGCATTTTTAAATTGACTTTCTGCTACTGTTCAATTTTGACTCGTAGTATTGCTACTTATCTATAAAAATACTACACTACAAAGTAGCAGCAGAATTTTCCTGTTGTCTTTGAAATTATCTATAGCGAAAGACGAGTACAATGTTTACAACATAATTTACTGTTTATATTGAGCGTAAAGTCAAGCAAATGTAATTTCTTTAACAATCCATCTATTCTAAATACTCTGAAAATATAATATTATCCTATTGCTATGGCTCTGAGGCGGAATGTGGATAAAAATCCAATACGCATTACTAAAATTATAAGCATGCATCCTTAAACCATAGGTATAAATGTACAAAGTATTTTGTTCTTTTTTCTGGTATCTCATTCCTTTCCGTATTAGTAAGTTTATTTACCTGGCATATTCAAATGAAGGAGCATTGAACATTATCACCTCCCATAATCTCAACAAGATAAACTTAAGAAATCATTTTATGATTGTCGTGTAAGAATCCACGTCGCATCAAATCCATTATCTCTCTCCAGTTTGTGTACCTACCTACTAGTACCTACTAATAGAAAAGTTTGAAAAAGACGGTTCGACAGTCGTTATTTACTCTTTGCCAGGTTAGTCCACTTGTCTACAATGTTGTGTTGTGTCTCTTTTAATAATTTAGTTTTAGTTGACCGTAGTGAATATTATGATTTGTGCTCTTTGTCGCCCGTCGCCCAATTCTCTTTGGCCAGTGGTCATTGTCACATCTCTAGCGTTGTTCCTTGACAATATATTATTATCAGTTGTGGGTAAGACATCTACCAAATCAATTACAATTTATACGGCAAAGACAACAATAATTATCTTGTTCATCTGGAATGCATAAAAACGCGAATATTGCACACACAATTTTTCTGCTTATCTAATATTGAATATTTGTAGTTTATTGTCATTATTTTACTTCTTTGTTTGAACCTTTGAACCTTTAATTCTTTTGAAAATCTATATACCTAACGTCTTCGCAGGTAGATAGTAGGTACATATCCAATAATTTGGTCAAATAAGTAGGCACGCATAATTTTACAAAACTTTTAAATAACTGATTCCCAAAACTTTTGCATTTTTAAGTCAAAAATGGATGAAAAAGCACATTCCAATTTGCTTTCAGTTTTGCATTTTTGCTTATATTTCCAAAAAATGTTCTCCATCCGTTAAAAAATGTCTGTGCCTGTTATAGCGAACATAAAATATCAAGTTTTTTAATTTCGGGTTTTGTTATTGTGAAATAACGCCCAAGGAAGCATTTGAATCTGTAATTTTTCAAATAAAATGTTATCGTGAAGAACCAGATACAAGAACATCAATGAATCAGGCAATGAAAATTGCATTAATTCCGTTTAAGCTACCTTTCCATATCCTCATACCAGCAGACCCGCACTAGTATTTAATATTTTGCTAAATTTTGCATGTAATCTGACTAAAATAGTTGAATTAATTGGTGCAAAGATTCTGTAACAAGAAGAATAGTTCCTGCATAGTGTAATTTTTCGCTTTTTTTTACTACACCTTTTTTTAGGTCTCGATAAGATACCAGCCAAGTTATTAGACCATTTTCACGACTACAGGTATACAGTAGATTAGTTTTTTAGTTTCTGTCGAGTGTAAAAGTATCAAATAAATATATTCGAAAAATGTGTTTCAATATATTGCAGATATTAAATGATCGTGCTGGAAATCGAGTATTTACCTATAGTAAGTATTATTACTTGAGTATTAGGTATATTTATGTAACAATTTAGAATATAAAAGTGTGATAGCTTTAAAATCATAATACAAGTGATCTAAATTATTATTCCAATTATCTTTCAATTTTAAGTAAAAGAGGATTAAGCTGATATTACATCATACTATGAATTCAAGAAGGATTTATGTCAAACGTAGTTAGGAAAGGACGGTAGATATTTCTAATTCTTTCTCTCTATAAAAAGGGCCGGTACATGGTCCAAAGATCAAATTGATTAAGCTTTTAGTGCGAGAAAAGTGTAATGTAATGCTTTAGCTACCTACAGATAATTGGATTAGAGTGTCAGTGAAAGTCGAAGGGGAAAGGGGATTACGAATTAAGTCGGAGTAATTGAGAAATGAAATTTGAGCTGAAATTCATTTGAGATAAGAAGTGCTGGCGGTGCTTGAAGTGGTTTGTCGGGGACA
>JABASI010001762.1:0-22983 GCA_019776505.1 Tomocerus nigrus
ATCAAGTTTAGTAATTTTTCCTTGCATATTATTGCACTGTAAAAAAGCAAAAAGGCAAAAGGTAACCTTTTTTACTTTTTGTTGCCTTGCTTTTTTACAAAAAAGGCAAAAAAGGTAAAAAAGGTGCCTTTTAGTTCCCTGGTCACCACAGTCACGACCAAAGTAGCTGAACAGAGATACAATTTCTTCGGTTACGAGGGGAAGAAAGGCTAGTCGACAATGACTGCAACTTCTTCCTTCAGTCACCATTTAAGATAGGATAAGGGATTAACGAACAAAACGTCTTATTTATATTTACTTTCGTTTTGATAAAGGTTTGATTTATTTAATTAATATTTTAATTAACGTAGTGCAATCAGTTATTACTAATATTATTAGGTATGTAGTAAGGAAAAGATGAAACATTGGGAGAATTAGGCTAGCAGTATTAAATCCAAGAATGGAATAGTGCTAGGGAATAAAATAATGTACAGGTAAGGTAACAGTATAGAAATAATAGAATGTAATTGTAAGGTGCACTAGTGTTACTAGTGTAAGAAGAATGCAAAGAATGATAAAGTACTGTTAGGGATTAGCGAAATACCTGTGTAAATATTTGGTAGGCTTGAACACCAACAACAAAGGAAGAGAACATGTTGTCGCGGATTAGCATTGTTATGCATCCGCGATAAGGAAAGTGAGTCCGAAGTCTCCCGCAGCAGCTCGAGTTCAATGGACCTCACATTGATCTATAGTCAAGATTTCTATGTGCAACTTTTATCCTGCTTATTAAAAATGAAACTGTAAGTGTATGATGCGTGAATAAGGAGGAAGCAAAAGAGTGGTTGTTAACAGAGAGCAAGGAGAATGGAGGAAAGTACGGGAGACAGCCAGGCCAGGAGGCAAGCTGACTAAGCAAAAGTGAGCGGAAAGGGCTCCTGCTATGGACAGAATATTATTACGGAATCTAAGGAGAAAAAGTTTCGAAACCTCCTGCCAAAGTCGCTCTCTTTGATATCTGCAAGAGTTTCTGATTTGTTTACGTGATATTGATATTTACTATTTTATTTCACATTCTGTCGCTCTCTCAATGTAAATCCATTCTGATCTCTTCAATATTAGCTCCAGTTGTGGATAAGCAGATTTCATAAACTTACCTCACTCCCTAGTCCCTACACACACCTCTTATAATAATATTAATGGGGCAACAAGCAAACAAAAATAGTAAAGATGCCTTAGTCCAAGAAGGACCTCCATTTGGGAATTACGTTACTGTGATACTAAGCCATAAGAGGCAATGTCCCAATTCCTGTCAGTTAGCTCCAAATAAAAAAAATCATGAAAGGTATAAAACTTGCGCGTTTTGTATTTTGGTTATTAATAGTCTTAATGACAATTTCTCATTGTGCCCTCCCCCCTCCCGTGAGAAATTGAAGGCAGGCGCGAATTTGATAACACAGACATCACGTGGGGTTTAGACTATTTTGACCACGTCCTCCAGGGGAATATTAATTTAATCCGATGTTATTGTTTCATTTTCCCTAGAACGTAAAACTTTCCTATGGTCATTTTACTCACCGTTGACAGTTGACCTAGTATTGATTTTTCTTATATTGACCTTCTGCCCCGGTGATAAGTACACTGCTCTGAATGTTTTTATTTAAACCTAACACTAAAGTATAATTTGGACCTTTAATTCCAGTTATTAAACATAGAAGCATATTATTATTCTTTTTAAACTGGCCGAGTCAAATGATGTTTTCCTCCGCTTTAATTTAACGAGCTCAGTAGAGCATAAGTCAAATTTGGATGAAAGGCTTCCATTAATAATTGACTCCTTTAAATGTGCATGATTTACCTATGTAGTAAGTAATCATCCCACAAGTAAGTATTACTGAAGCTACATGTCATTATGCTGCATTTATTATGTATGTGCAAAATGCGTAGGACGGGTTTCATCATATTTTGATCTAAATGGAAATGATGTTTGGCTACATTTCCATTAGGATCTCGTAATAGACAAGGCAATTAGTTGTAATTGTTGCATCTGACTTCCGTGAAGATTTCCATATGTAACTTACTACTTGGATATTTATTTATTTTCTCAATTTATGTCCTTTTAGCAAAAGTAGATGAAAGCTTTCACATTTCGCTTTCTGTTCACTTCGTCATACAAAATAATCCTCAACAGGGAAATATAAAGAAGGTAAAAATTATTGGAGGAATAAGTATTAGTCTTTTTGATCTCCAAGACCCAAAGTAACATGTCAAATGGGATATCATAGCGAAAATCTGAGCAATAATTAACTAGTAATAGTAATTACATAATTTATTGACTGTCAATATGCAGTTGCTAAAATAAATGAAATATTTAGGGCTATTAAGGCATTAAGTTGAGAAATGTAATCGAACGTATGCAAATAATTGGAGTAAGTTCAGCACAAAGAATCCAATTACACAGCTAACAAAATGTTTTCGAGTGAAAAGACTGAAGAATAGTGAACTAACTAAAGTAGGTAGGTACGATAGGTAAGCATACTACAAAAGCTCTGTTAGACGGGACATTATTGAATATTGTGTCTTTGGAGATGTCGTAAACAATGTAATGGAGAGATTCGGAGGAGGAATAATGACAAGTATAGTGGGAGAGAGAGAGAGAGAGAACAGATTGATGATAGAGCAGTATAGCTAGGAAATAGCCGTGGAACATGGTGGAAATAATTCTATTGAGTTACGTATGAAAAACGTAGTTGATCACTGAACTGTTCCTTTATCATTTCCGCTTTGTTTCACTGGCTTTCTTATTGTTAGCTGAGTGACTGGCTGAGTTGACTTGCTCAACTGAATATTCTTTTTGCTTAACAACCAACAAGCAGAACCACAAGAAAGGGAAGCCCCGGAGATTTTGCAAACAAAGAGAGAACGATGTTTTGACTAGAGTGTACTAACACAAAGCTTTTCGCTATTTATTATATCCTCCCTTTCTATCATTATCTACATATGCAAAGTAAATGGAGAAGAGAGTGCACGTTGAAAAAACGCTGTGTAGCGACAGCAGAACAGATACTGTTTTCGTTTTATTCTCACAATGGGAGGTAAAATAGAAGAAGACGCGAGATAACAAAATGCCAATATACCTACAGACAATCTAAAATTACTACCAACCAAATAATGGGCCTAACATAAAAATAAATAAGCGAAATACTAATAATAAGCGCCTATCAAATAAGGCTGCATATTTAATTTCACATTTTTATTACCTTTATTTCATCATCAAACAAAAGCTGATCAATATCATTTTTCATTTGAAGTCGTTTTACATTTTCATTCCCTTGACAGGAAATTCAAATTTTTTTGTCAATTTAACTAATTGGCGATAACGGGAAAACTTTTACACGGGGAAATGTTACTTCCACCCACATTTTCAAAGTAAAAAAATGCCGTTGACATCAAGCAAATTCCATCAGACACATGGAAATAAATAACAAAGATAAATCCCAAAAGCTAAAAGGAATATACAGAAGCAATAAAATGAAAAACGCCAAAAAATTGAAAAGCTAATTTCTACTCAATAAGTAGGAAGACAGAAGACAACGTATAGGTAATACTTTTAAATAAAATATTCAGCTAATAAAAATAGGAATTTTTAATATTCCATTCAATGGAAAAACAGGGCATCTCAGTGTTTAATAACAAATTGTATTCGCTTTCAAAGTTCTATTTATTTCGTGTTATTTTTGGCACTACATATGTCACAGAAATGTATTACAAAATTCTTCGAGCTGTTTGTAGTTAATTAGTAAGATATGGGGTATAATAAATTTACATAGGTAGGTAGTTGTCCTTCTTTGAGTGAAAAAGTAATCTGGTTATTTATAAAGATTTCCTTGATTTCTCACATCTTTTCATGTAATTCTATCTGTTTGGATTTTAGTTTTCTGAAGATTGAAATGTCGATGGTGGTCGTTTTAAGGGATGTTTGTTGAGACTGCCGATGAGCCAGCCTTACCTTTAGATGGATTTAAGATCCAGTTAAAATGTGGCCTGAAGATTTTGCTGTGATGCTGTTTTGTGGGTACAATTTTTAAAGTAGGGGGCACCTGATTATATTATGTATCTTCACACTTTGGTTGAGAATTGAATAAAACCATTTTTATTTTACTGATAGTTTTTTTAACATGCTTCGTTCTTCATCTCATGTTGGAAAAAAATCACCGTGCTATGCTTTCTCCCGTCAAGTCTAAATCGATTGAATGCCTTATCCAATTTCATTTCGACAAATGTATTTTTTCCTTTTCTGCGGGTTCTACGGGTTCGTAAATGTCCCAAGGTAGCTGAAATGTTTTTTCTTGCCTCCTTTGTCAGTTGCAAGAAAAGGGAGTGTCCAGATGTTGTCATTTGTCGAAATGATTTCATAGCACAATGCACTTATAGTCTATGTGAATAGTTTAGAACTGAATAATTTACTATAGAGGCTATGGACTTCAGCTAAATATATTCATGCATACATTAAAATTAAATTAGGTACTCGCCAATTAGAGCAAACAGAATTATTTAGTTGCCCGTTTTACATTAATCATTAGTGGATAAATAGTGTTTGATTTAATTGAATTACATTATAAATTAGGTAAGATTAAAGCCTAATTCTTTCCAGTATAATTTATCATTAATGACATAATGGAAGCAGTGGCGGCTTTTAGGGAATGTCTCCGTAAAAGTCGTGCATTCTGATTCTGATGATTGTGGAAGGGAAGGCTATAGGAGGAGGTTGCTGAAGAAGGAATAGGCTATATGGATGTTCAGTTGTGTGTGGAGAAGGACTTATACTATAAATCCAAATGTGGTCTGCAGTGCAGGAAATGAATTCATGGAAGTGAATGCTGGATTTGGGATTCCAGCACTTTGTCCTTGCCAATAGAATAGCATTGCACGACTTGACAGGTCTTGACATGACATGGCACACCCTCATCTCAACTCCTCGTCCTCATCTTCAGCTACGAATGCGAGCAGTAAGTGAGCAAAAGAACAGATTTATTTTTTCTCCTTAAATGCTAAACTACCCGCAGACGAGGATGAGAAATTGAAAAAAAAATTATAAAGGGGGAGAAGGATTCTAGTCACAAGAAGAGAGGAGCAGACATTTCTTCAGGTTTTATCAAATTGAAAGTGTCTTTTTTTTTCTTTTCTTGCTCACTCGGCTACTGAGCCCGGACTCCACTCTATACTGCACAAGTGCGCAATAAGTTTTCCCTCAAAATCGTCCCACTATGCAATATTATAAGATTACAACAGAGGAAATGAACCTAAGACGTCGCAAAGTCACGAAATGCAATTTGCAATTGCAATCAGTCTACCAAAAATCCCAAACAAAAATAATAACCATTTTTAGCTGGAAATATTTTCATGATTGAATAATTGAAACAGGGGAACCTGGCACTGTTACGCATATAATTATTCAATTAGAAAGCCATGACTAGCGCTACTAGGTGAAAGCATTACCCAACACTACTGGAGCATTACCTAGCACTACTGGGTGAAAGTATTGCCTAAATGTTTTTATCTGGTAAAGAATGACAATATTGGCAATGAACATGCGATATAATCTTCAGTGCTAGTATCTTCTATTTTCGATTATTTAAGTATGTAGGCCGGACGCTATACATTTTTACTGTCCCTTTTACATAAAAAACGCAACGTCAATTAATTCCATGTGTGCTTACAGCTTATTAGTAACCTACAATATGTAAATCTGCACGCGGTTAGCAATTAAAGTCAATTTTTCGTATGCTAACTTCGTAACAACCATTGACCTGTATAAAATAAATTTGTATTAATAATTATTATTAATACCTAGCACTGTATTTGATTTTCAACTTCTTTTTGCCATTAATTACTTTAGTTTTTTTTTTTAAATATTCGTTGAATAAAAGTACCTATACCTACTTACAACGCTGAAAAACGTCCAGCAGAGGGAAAAGATGTATCAAATACTTTTGAAATTTGTAAACAGTTAAATTTTTTATTAATAAACGTGGAGTTAATTTTCTAATGTTCAAAGTTTCGTATGGAGTTAGCGTCAGGAAAGAGTCAGGGATTTGTAGGGCATTCAGATTTGCATACCTAGGTACCGTTACTGTATGTGTATGATATACCATTTGATGTAGCTATACTTTCTTGTAAATAAAAATAAATTGCATAGGGAAGATGTAAGATATTTTCTAGCGGACATCGAACAATAACTAAGGACTACACGAGCAAAGGAGCATTGCATTCACTACAGATAGTAGAGTCCATAGAAATATTTGTAGGAATAAGCATTCATGGGGATGTCTACACAGCAGAAGTGGCAGTCGTACATAAGTGCACAAAAGTTATTATATTAGCTGTAGTGAAGAAATGTGTGGTGGTAGTAATACAAATAGTACATGTGTGTTGGTTGGATGAATGGGAATATTAGGAGGAGAACTAGGGGGAAAGGGATAAAGAGAGAAAAGTAAAAGTGAAGAGACACAGAGATCCGTATTGAAGTGACATGGCCATTAATCTTTTATGATTTTGTTGTGGAAAAACACACTTTCAATATAAATGTCTTTTTTGCACAGGGCAGCCGTCTGATTTATTATGTGGGACATAACCTAATATGTGTACATACTCGTAGAGATATACGAACATAAATGTAAGTGCAATAATCGCCAGGGTTAGATGTAAGATCAGTAGAAAACCAAAATTTGTGGTAAATCACTGTTCAAGAGCTCTTGGAAGGAAACCTGAGAAATGCAAAGCAATTTTACTAGTATACAGTTAGCATTGCAAAAATATTTGCATGAGACGGCAAACAGAACTGTAACCTGGGTATATAAATATCAATAAAAAATACGACGGTTCATTGACGAAGCGTTATTACCCCTTGAAATGATTTCCAAATCATAATTTAAAAATAAACCTTTATAAAAAGGTAAAAAATTTGAAACGAAAGGAAAGGAATGAATCACAAGCTCTCCAATCCTCGTTCTTAAGGATTGGGAAATTTTTCTGTGTACGATTAGTGTAAATGGAATGGTGTTTACTAGGAAAGTTAATAGTGAAAATTGATGTGCTGACATGGAAAAGGAAGCAATATAAATAGGTTTAATGTTGGTGAGCAATAGATCTATCTGCCTGCTCCTGACCTTCCTTTTGTGAGATTGTGCTGGAAAGGGAGTTGAGTAGAGCCAATTTAATTCAAGTACCTACTACGTATGTATGCATTTACTTGTCTCCTTAGAATGTCTCTACATGTCACGTTGTTGTAGCTGAGGCTGAGGCTGAGGCTGTGCTCGGCCGGGGAGCGTAGCGAGTAGGCTCTATCTATGTCTTCATAAATCCAAATGTACGTAGCCTCTATATCTCCCTCCCCTTACAGACTACAGACATGTATAGAAATACAGAAAGAAACATTATATTTATCTGTTCACAAAAGTTTATCGTTGACATCCTGATTTCCCATTTAGTTTCCTTACGGATGTCTTCTAGCCTCTCCAATAAACTTTTATCCCGACAAGAAGAACTCTTAGACGAATGTTGTCCCTTTACTACTGCAGTGTAAGCAAAAGAATTTTCTCATTCGAATCAAATCGAAATGAATGCTATCTATACTTACTAGTACTAAAAGCACGAATCCAATCCTATTAGTATAAATAGCTGTGCATTATACACCGACTAGTAGCTACACTACACCACACCAGACAGACATACTTTAAGAAGTACTTATTCCCAGTTCCACCCTGTAATTCCCATCCCATACAAAATCACACTTGCGCATTGTCATTGCATGCAAACCATCTTTTCAACCAAATTTTCCGTCATTTCCCCTAAAATGTTCTTCTTCACTTATTATAATATTGCAGAATAGAAGGAGAATGATAAACTACAAGTAAATGGAAAACATTGTTTGCCAAACCACTCAAGTCACTCAAATAGGTCGGATGACCGCATGCTGCTTTACAAGTAAATGCTGTAAGCAAACTCATTTGTCTAAAAGTCATCTTGCCCAACAAAGCTGAACACCAAAGCGCTGCTCTTGAAATCAAATGCTACCACTTTCTTACTACAGTATTAAATTGTACGCGTCATTATGGTAATAAATGGCAGTATTGACATACATTGGTCTTGGATTCAAGCATGGCAGCAGTAAACGAAGAAAAATACAACTATACAAGTACAATTCAAAACCCGAACTCTTTCATAAATAACTGTTTTCCTGTTTGCATGTGCTCAAAAAACACATCTAATGCAAGCCCACTTTGATTTCAGTTGGCAACCTTACTCAAAATAAATGTGTAAGTGTTAGGTACATTAATCGATTAGCTGGTTATCACTCACACAAATTGTTTTACTAGTTATTTATTTGTTACTTTCTATCGAACAATTATTTTGATTTGCTTTCGGGAACTTTTGAATCAATTAATTCTCACAATTATTGGCAAGGACCCGGGTCAGAACGTTCTGCATGAGAATTAGTTTGTAGTGGACTAATCCGCGAGTCACGATATATTATACTTACAATATTATATGCTACGTATATATGAGTAGGTACACAGTCATAAGTACAAGTATTATGGGTATCTGGCCTCAACATCATTAAATCATTTCGACTGACAACCTAAAATACCCAGGGTGTTATTGCCACAGCCTATACTACTCGTCAATGATATATTTATGTACGCGATATACGTGTCGACATGTTTAGAAACAAAGTTGTTACCAGTATCACATGAGAAGGAGAACAAATAAATCATGTTAGCCGTACTTATTGCTAATTCCTCCAACACTTATTATACCAGAGTATTTAGGAGGCCTGTATAGTGTTATTGTATACAGCAGGAAATTTAGACTGTCTCTTCTAAATATTAATGCGTGAATAAATACAATACAATTAATAAACAAAGTAGTAGGAGGACATGGTAGTCCCCGCCCCTGCCATCTTAGATTTTAAAGCCCGGGTAATAAGTACCTACACGTCTAACGACCTATCATTCACGAACTCACAACCATAGCCTTGATACTAATACTATATGCTTTGATATTATAAACGGCCGGTATGTTATTATAAGCAATCACTGGGCATCAAAAGTCAATATAAGTAGTAAATTGCAAGTATAAGCTCGAGAAAGAATGTACAATTACCAATAATATTTTCAATGACCAAAGCATTACTTGGAAGGAACACATCGTGCACAGACTATGTGCATAAGCTGACGAGCATTCTGAAATCTAAGGTGGAAAGGGTGGAGACAACTACGTCCTCATTAAACTACTAACATGAAGTTAAAACATTTAAATTTATACAAACAGTTGTAGTTATCATCAGAACACGTTTTCAAGCTTTTTAGATTTTTGAGGGCATCCATTCCTTGTAATTTTAAAAGATGGACAGTGGATGTCCATGCAGTGACTCACATTAAATAGACGAATTGCTTAATTTCAGTAGCATTTATTTATTTATTAACTGCATTACTTATGTTTCCTAAAATTACGTGAAGTGAATTTATATTTTTGTCCATTATGCTACAGAGAATAGAGGAACATATTTACTTTTTTGTTGTATTGCTATGTTCTTTTAGGTGGATAGAGTGCAGCGACGGTATAGGGAGGGAGGAGCAGCAGGAATTTAATAAGGGGATAGCAGTTTGTAGTTGGTAGGGGTAGTTAATTCGTAGCCTATGGAGGGCCTAAAGCTATACTGCCGACTCCGTTACATTAAAAGGACGGAGAGAAAGCATATGTAAGATTTTTAGTGTGATAACTGTGTAGAAAGTAAATAGGAAGAGGACGTCTACGTGAAGTATTAGTAGCGCGTTCTGGGTTGATTCGGTTTGGCTCGGGAGGAAACGTTAAGTCTGATGTTATAACGCAGCATAACATACGTGCTATCAGGAAGCCGGGATTATAATACTCATGTCTTTAATCCGCTTCCGGGTATCCAGAGGAGAGAGAAAGGATAAAAGCTCAGTGAACAAGTGCAGGGATGTCAAAATGTCAGGACAGGGCACAGTAGAACCAACCACCGTATTTCCTACAAATTCCTTCCCCAGAAATCTTCCTTTCTCTATATCTAACACATTTCTTTGTTAGCATTCTCATAAATCTTCAAATCTTTCTCTGCCCTACAATCCTGATCAGCTCCGAATATATGCAAACTTCCTTGCTATTTATAATTTTCCTGAAGATGTCCTGAAGATGCCTACCACCTTATAATTTTTGTTCGGGTGTTGATTTTCAAAGATTGTAGAATCTCAGTAGAATTTGTGAAAAAGAATACAACGTCCGTATGAGATCCAAGGAAGATAAATAAATAAATCGAAGTAGATCAATAGGTTTTGGAAGATAAATAGTAAGTTCCATCCCCATTTCAATGTGTTATTCAAAATTCAATCTGTCATTAGTGTCGACGTACCCTTTTGGCATGGCGTTTTATAATTGTTATCCAAAAGATAATGAACCTGATGACATTAAACAGTCAGTAGAAGAAATTTTTGGAGAATGTTTTGTAATTCTACCGCTTAGAAAGGAATTTATTTAATTTTTGCAAGCCATCAGTTAGACAATTCTGGTGAGTGCTATCCTGCCTGTGTCGTTTAAGGGATGGATGGAGTGATTTGGTGAAATACGGTGGACAGAAAGTTTTTGTGTAGCTGCTATAAGAAGTTGAATAGGAGAAAGTGGGTGTAGCGCAGTATGGGCAGCTCCTTTGGTAACAAAAGGAAGGAAATCCTTCCTCGGGACTTTTTTCTTCTTGATTCTCTCTTGGCTTATCCTTCTCAGTCGCACGGAATGGCATTGACTGATTCTGAAATGAGCGGAGAAAGGAATCTAGCGCCGTGAAGATATAGCCATAAAACGGATTTCTTTAACCTACCTGAGTGCTGTGTTCATTGCTAGACACGCTGGGACTTTAGTGCTGGCAATGACGATGACGAAGTATGAGAGAGAAACTTGTCTAGAGTACACAAAGTGGACATGAGTAAATATAAACAACCACATCCTAACCGTGTCGTGTCCTCCCAACAGAAACAATGCACACACACACACGTCTCTGCTCTTCTCTTCTTGGCCAGATGCATAATGGATTTCCAGTCTCATCCTATTCTCTTTATACCCGTCTTCTTCCACTTCCATCACTTCCAACTTGTGAACTCTCCTTTAGCAGCCACCAAACATAAATTGCGACTTTATCTACTACGTTGACTACGTAGCATCAAATGCCTCAACTAATGTCCTTACTTCGTTCTTGGACAACGCCATATCACAGCAACAAACTAAACATTCAATCCAGTCGATAAATAAAAACATTTGTTATCCGACGGCAAGTTTTCTATCTAAATTATGTACACATCTTCGCAAAGTGGACCCTCACTCTGCCTCATCAATGCTCATTGTCATGATTATCCGTTAAATGATATGTAAGGGATCATTAAATATTTATATGCATTTAAAAGGATATTTGCATTTATTTTTTTTGAATGCCGTTTGAATTTATTTTCATGAAATAAAAATTGTAAGTACATTTACTTAAAGATCCCTTTCTTCTTAATCGTCGTACTTATTATCATAACCATCAATCGAAGAATCAACTCATAATGTTTTTATACAGTTTCTAAATACGTTTTAAAATATCATCATGTCTACATTACATTTATTAATATTATCTTATGTATAGTATATACACACCGGCATTAAAATTTACTATCTTATGTACAGTGTGAAACCTTAGAAAGAGTTCCGGATCATAGCCGAAGTTGAAAAACATTTCCACTTTTTCTACTTTTACTACAACGAGCTTAATTGTATAAAAATCGTTGAGTTGATGAAAAGTATTTTGAAAATAAAATACGTAATAAAAAATTAGCGGGATTTCACTTTTCCGGATTTTTCCATAAACATATATTGACACAGTGATCCTTTCACACTTCTGACAGATATATAATTGAATTTCCCAAATGTTCTGATAGAAATCCATTAGCATTTGATGCTCCATAAAAATATTGAGTTGATACACGCTCATTATTTAGATGGTCAAGTAAACTCACATGCATTCATTAGTCTTCGTTATCTGCAAGAAACTGAACTGTGTATATTAAGTCATGAAAATAAATTCAAACGGCATTTTAAAGAAGCCAAATAAAAAAGAGGGCATGTCATTGTGGCTGTTGATTTGGCACTCCGCATTTGAATGAATCGTTTTGAAGAATTGCAAAAGGAAAATAATTTATTACTTGGCATTCTGTAGATCTCTTTAGTTTGTGTGTTGTATTTGGAAAAGAGGTTTTGAAAATTCTTGTCGAGGGTATGGTATGTGGACGGAGGTTATAAATAGTAAATGGGTGGGGAGTAAGTAAAGTGATTGTGCTTGTAGACATGCAGTTGAGGTTGGGTGGCTCCGTGCTAAAAGATGTAATGAGTGAGTAGGATGTAAATATGATTGGTTATTTGCAGTGGTGTGGATGTAATGCCGTACCTGTCAGAATTTAAGTAGATGTAAGTGTTGGGTTGGTGAGTGTTATGATGATGAGATGTAATGTAATGTAAATGAAGAGAGTGGAAGTGACTGGGTGGAACAAAAGGATCTTTGGGAAGGGGGACATTGGCGAAAATGGGAGTGAGATGGATGGAGAGGATGATTTGATGTGAGGAAGGAGGAAGAGAGGCATTAATCATTCATTGGTGGTTGATAATGAGAGAGAGAGAGAGAGAGAGAGAGAGAGAGAGCGACATCGGTTACAGAACCTTTCTCCAAACCAACAACCCGTACTTTCTCCCTTGATTTAACTATACATACTTTATGAATACTCAAATTCACAGCTTTCACTGACATTATACACTCGGGCTGCATCCACTCACTCCCTGTCGCTCCTCGCCTTAAATTCGCAGGCTGAGACAATGCCTTGGCTTTTTCCTCCTTCGCTTCGTCTCCACTGCCTGCTCCTCCAAGTTCAGTAGTGAGTAAGTGGCTGTGCTACTTAAGCCTCCCTTACAGTGACTCGGAAAATAATAGCAGGAGCCCACACTTTCTCCATGCATCCTCTACAGACATGCACGAAATAAAGAAAGAACATTCTGACTGATACTCCACTACATAATTCTAGACATCCGCCCGGCGTGAGAGTGAGAGAGAGGCTCGCTATGTATGCACACTGCTTGTTGGCCCTCAGATAGATAGACATTATTATTAAGTGCAACCACCTAAACTTATTAAGCATATCCTTATGCTCGCGCTCTCTTAAACATTCCAAGCTATGCATGTCCTATGCCTAACCAACTAACCAAGCCCAGCTCGCCTGATAAGATACTCCATTTCAGTTCCGCTCTGCTTATTTCAGTTTAATAGAAAACCACTTTAGTTTATACTGCACAGACAATCTTGCACAGGGAGAAAGCAAGATCAAACTGTCTCCACTAGTTAATACAGCTCAAATGCACTGAGCATTCTCCCACAGTATACTCCACTCACATACACTTCACGCCTATAGCCTCACACCCAGCTTTATTATCCGACGGCATTCAATCCTACTCCCTATCTCATTATTACCTGATTACCTCGAATACTACAACACTTTTTCTCATCCCAATTAAAGCCCCCACTTTTCTTTCATCTTCACCTGCTCAGAAACTCCTCACGCTTTCTGCTTATTATTTTACCTTGCATTAATATCCTTGTGCCAATATTGTGTATTTACTTATTACATCACGGCTTTCTGCTCTCGCTTCTGTGTTCACCTGAATTCATTATGTAAATAGATTCTAGACACACAAACGGTACTTTACTTTAGCTAATCAAGGAATCAAATTCAAATTATTTATTACAATATCCACATTTATGTCATGAATATTGCCAGTCATTTCATTGTCGACTAAGTCAGATGCGATGAAAGGGAATTTTGTGGGCTATACCTACACATAAAATGCTAATTTGCTTATAATATAATCGGAGTCATCGGAGATACAGTCCAAATTTTAGTGTTATTAAATAAAATTGAGTTGAGTTGAGATACTAGTGAGCCGATGAACTAGGATTTCCTAATTCGTTCATAATCCACTGGCAGCAGAGTACATTTAGTAGAAGAGCGAGGAGTGGAGTATTTGGCAGGGCACGCTAGATCTAGGTAGGTAGCCACATAAATGATTGTTAATGCCGTGTAGTGTACACATTTAATTAAACGTCTAGACAAGGATGAAAAATGCCAGAAAAGTAGAAGGGAAGAAAAGAAATCCTTCTTAATTTGACTTATTGTTAGTTGTAGGTAAGAAGGTATTAAGCAATCAACTTTGATGGGCCAAGCAAGCAGCGTAGTTAGCTATAGGTAGGTACTAATAATATATGCCTAGCCTACGTATTACTAGGACGCTCTGACGCTGTGTGTATGTCTGCAGTGAGTAGGTGAGTGAGTAAGAGTGTGAATTTAACCTCCATCTAAGCAAAAGGCTCAGTTCAATCAATCACCTCAGTTAATTTTGAGTAAACAATAATTGTAGCTATAGATATGCAACGTAAGCTGTTATTATAAAAATGATTCCGACTGCGTTTAGAGCTATAGGGCCGAAATATAAATCACGTCATAAATGGCTCTTTGATTGCGAGTACGTAAACGCCTTAAAAAACACCGTGCTCTAATATGGGCTACGACTACATGCGTTCTGCTGTTTAGTTTATTGTGGAGCAAGCAAGATGGGCAGTCAGTGGCTACAAGGAAAAAGAAATTCATTAGTCGATACTTATGATTAGTATTTTGAACACGCTGTACCATTAGCAGCCGTACAATATTTCACAGGAAAAGTCTATAGATCCCTTTAAACTCCCTGCCTGGCCAACATTGTAAAAACAAAAGTGCCTAGCTATTTCAGGAAATCCTAGAAAGCAAGGTAACTTACGACTAGTTAGTGATCCCAGTTATAGTTTTCATTTGCTAGAAACTGCTAAACAGCCTATTTACTCAGCTTCCTGTGCAACCAGAATGTGTGCACTGTGAAATATACCAAAGCAAATCTGGCCTTGGCTTTATATTTCGCCTGCCTCTGCTCTACTCACCAGCACCACGCTCTCTCCAGCCACACACAACTCTCCTTCTCCTTCTCTCTCGCTCTTTCTCTCTCTGACTTGACTTGACTTTTAACGAATGTGCCTCTCTACGTATACGTAGCCACAGCAGACTGACTTAACTTGGAGGACGGGAGGTGCAGATCTCCTAAACTCTAAAAAATAACTAATAATCCCTACTACAGTGTGGCAATGAAGTCTGCAACATTCTCTATGCGCTAATTCCTTCAAGGAGATTTATCCACCGCTTATATGGATGGATGCGAAACTGTGTACACTCACCTTGAATCACAACTGCGTCTTTAAGTCACTATTGAAAACTTCTTCTCTAAAATTGTTTATGGTTGCTACAACGAGATGAGGAATTCTTCTCCAAAATACATCAAGCTCTTTCTCCACATGAAACTTTTAGAAAGCAACTCAATTTTTAATAGCTTTCACAGTAACCGACAATTTTTTAATGGGAAAATTAAGATGATCGGACATTTTTTTCAAAAAAAATTCTCAAAATTCTGCAACGATTCTCCTAGCTTTATTCCGTAGTATTCGAGTAATGTTTAGTAAAAGCTCCGTAGGATAAAAAATAATTTTTTTCTGGTAATGCAGTCGATTTTCAGATTTTCCTTTGGTTAACATTTAATTTAAATGATCATTTTTCGTTGGAGTTTCATTGGGACGTGATGGAGCAGATCGAAAGACGGAATTCCATAATATTAAATATTAAGAAAACAGGAGGCGAGAGAGAGAGAGGGAGATTGTAGTATGAGAAGGGAGTTAGTGGTCATAGTGTAGAGAGCTCGGTACATAGCTCTAGTTGGAGTCTCCCCATTTCCAATCAGTCAGATGAAGAATACTGCAAGGAACGAAGTTGGTCTACCTATGAAAACAAAGGCGAGTAGAGTAGACTACTAACAAGTAAGTCAGTATTAATCCCAAATGAAATCTCTCTTCTTCTGTTTTATATAATGAATCACTGTGTAAAAAATGGTTGGCGTGTCTAACTTTGCTTTGGCCGAGAAAACTTCCAGTGATTTATCCATATTTAGCGTGTCTCTCCATTTTCAATCATTTTTATCTCACCCTGAAAAACTATACGATGGAGTGAAGAGAAAGCTGCGGTGGAAAGGCTGGTTGACTGACTAACAATAGCCAAAGAACCTCCTAGGCGTCCTAGGTGCCGTGCATTATGTAAAGATATGCAGCCAGCTACTACCCGTTTACGTAAATATAAACTATTTTACCCGGTTTAAATGTTTTCACATGACTGCCACCAGGACTCACAAAATAGGAGTTAATAGTATTACCTTGATCACATTTTCCTTACACTTCATGGATGTTCTGGCCGCACATTATTGCGGTTATTTTATTACGTTGAGGAGAAGCGTTAATGCTATAAAGTGCCAATTAGGCACATATCACGATTTTTCTATTTAGTAAATCCGCACATTCATAATTATTATAATAATTAGTAGCTAGAAGGGCGTACTATATATCCACTTTCCGCTATGTTGCATGCACCAACCTTAACTAAATATTATAGCTATGTCGTGCGTAGTTTATAATGTCCTAATAAGGGAATTGAGATAATCTGCAGCCATTGTCTTGCCAATCTCTTTGTACTACGGTGGATTGTTTACATGGAAAAGGATACGCTTAAGTACATAGGAGGGGACATGCCTAAGCGCTTATTATGTGACGCGATACGACTTTGTAGGTGTGCACCACAACTCTAAATTCACAAAGTAAATTATAACCCAAATTAATTTTCCAGACGTTCCATCTGCATAGCGAATGGCTAATTTTTTCAACTATCTACGAATTATTCTTCTACTTAGTCACTGTTAAAATACTAAATACCTATACAGTTAATGCAAAAATGGTAAAACGCCATTTATTACATCTAGATCAGAAAAAGATCGGATTATTGTCTCAATATCCTTTGTCTTCACTGGAAAAGGTTGAGGTCGATAAAGTTTAACTCGGCTGTGCCAGAAATTAAGCTGAATTTTAGCGTACTTAGCAGAGAAGGCCTGATTTTTAAAATTTAGACCTCAAAATGCAAATGTCATTTACATTAGAAAAGTTTTATAGATCTAAAATTACAGGACACCAAGTTTCAACATTTAAAAAACAAGGGATTACTTAATAAATAATTATTTTCATCGGCATACTACTCGAATACAAAGAATTCCCATGTACAAGCATAATTTAGTGCAGATGATTATTAATTGTACCATTGCCACGTGTCTTTAATTTTGCAGGAGTGTCCATTTTTCCCATTGCAATTCTAAATATTTATGAAATACAACAGACTTTCCAATTGCGAATCTAGTATAATTTTTTAAAAACTGTCAGTTAGATTTCCCGAAACGGCTGAAGCCGAAAGGGCTTATTTACAATGGTACTACTGCCGTGCATAGACTTGCGTGATTCATCTATAGAGAGGGTGAGTGCTACAGTATAGAATTGAAGTAATGTGGGTAATAATATGCTATCGCTTTAAGTACTTGTGTCTATGAATAATAAAGAGGGGCATGGGAGGAGGAAGCTGACAAGATCCATAACAAGTGGGTACTAGGCGAATGAAAAGTTGTTAATCGCATTTCAATATGCATATGCAAACAAAGAGTGGGATGTTGTGGAGATTAGATAGGAAGTGAAGGTGTGCAATTTCTAGAAGAAGCGCAGCGTGGCATTTATCTGTGTCCTCGACGAAGAAGGTAAAAGTAGAGTGAGTGAGGGAAGTCTGTGGAGCGAGTGAGTGAGTGAGTGTTGTGTATGAGTGCATTGAGTGACTGTGTCTACACGACGTGTTTGTCTCTGTAGATTATGTTCTTGCGAGCGTCGTATTAGGACATTAGGAGCTTTTAGACGTAGCATGGCGGATACCTGCTCTCTCTCGCTCTCTCTTCGTGCCACTTGTCTTAGGTTGAGTTTGCATTGTGCTCCTACGGCCTGTTAGTTTACTCCAGTTGCTTGCTTTGCTCCTCTGTCCTTTCTCCCTCCTTGCCTGGCATTATAATATAATAAAATAAGTGTGGAGCACTATAAAAGAAGCCACTCGGAGCACCTTCTTCAACTGACGACAAGGAAGGCAGCAAGGAAGCCACGTGAAGTTTCTGCCTACCTTTGCTCTCTCTCTCTCTCTCTCTCTCTCGCTCTGTCTACTCGGGAGACTCGTGACCTTAGTATTGACTATAACGAGAGCCCTAGCTAGCTCCCTCCTAAAATATATCGGAAGCTCTCTGTTATGAATTTTAAGATGAAAATTTCTGCTTATTTGAAAAGCTCTTTGCTTCAATCTCTTTTTCTCTGGTGGGATATCGATTTCCGTCCTTTTCTTCCTTCCCTCTTCCTCTTTGCACAAGCCAGAACTTTCTCTTTGCTCTCTCTCTCTCTTTCTCTCTCTCTCCTCTATAACTTCCACTATGCTCACATTAAATATTATAATACCACACAGACTCTATAACTCAAAACTAGGAAACTGCCTAACTTTCTCCATATATTCCTTTTCCTACCAATAAATTTTGATCATGTTTGGATGTCATTTTCAAAGCTTCTTTTTCTACTTATCATTAACAGTCTTCATATTATGCAAAATTCTCAGATTACCATTTCACGATCATATCATCACTCTCTAAAGACAAAAAGGATTTGTGATGAGATCTCTCCAGATATTCATGTAGAAGTAATAATATTAATTAAATCATAGTCATGTGAGATGTGACCCAACTATGCATGATAATCATTTCCAAAGAATAAGGCATCAATAATATTATGTATTTTATCCTTAAAAAAGTCTTGTTCAAACTCTATGTAAGATGATCACAGAATATTATAAAAACTTTGACGGAGATTTTTTTGGGCTTCCAAGGTTGAGTTTCACTGTAGATAAAAGCTGCAGCAAGTCAGTAGCCACACTATTGAATGCTGAATTTACTCCGTATTTCTGTGTAGTCGATATAAAAGTATAACTTCAGCCAACTACATTCAAAAATTTGTAAGTAGAAAGTCGTCGGTACCTGCGTAGGTAGGTACACTCCAAGACTTCTGTTCCTTTATATTTACATTTATTCAGCTATAATATTATGTCGACGCGTATAAGAACTCACAGTAGAGCCTCTCTATGAGAATCATCAAATGGGCCATGTAAAAATAGTAGCACCTCTCAATGTAATCAACGCAAATGGCAAAAATCTAATTGATATCATTCTTAAAAATTAATTTTCATTTTTTTATAAAGATTGGCTAACTCATTACTCTTTAAAATATTATTTGCTACTTTCTAAAGAATGACTATGAAATTTTTAAGTGTTGAGGGCTTACAGTAGTTGAAGTAATTATGTTAATGCGAATATAATTAATTTGTTGTAGGATGAAAATATTTAGAAATGCGTTGTACGCAAAGATATGTAGGTAAATGTTGGGATGAGTAGATGAGAGTTGGTCTACTGTAGTAGCGGGTATTACTATAAGAGGGATGTTATTATGATTATGAAGGGAGCTTAGTTCCTACTTGGTTAGTTTACTTACAGGAGCAGATGATAATAATAATATATAGTCTGGCATGGAGTTTAGGGAAGTAAAGTACCATTACACCCAAACAGAGTTCTGGGTACTTATTTCTACTGTCGATTGCCCTTGTTCCACGTACCTAACGAGTTCCTCTGTATTATTATTATATCAGTAGATGAAAGGAGTGACTATGCGAGGTAGTAGCATTTAGTAGCCTACATAAGATGCTCTCTCTCTCTTTCTCTCTTTCTCTCTATCTATCTAGTTTATGTATGTACGTACCTTTAGCTTTCGTAGATGGGAAATAATTCATTTTTATCGGAGGCCGCCCGACTACACTAGACAAGTTTTTCCGAATCTGAAAAAAGATGAGGCGAAAAAGACAGAGACAGAGAGAATGTGAAAGCTGCGTGGAGGTAATACATTGAATCAATCCGACATAGCTCTCTCTCTCTCTCTTCTTTCTCTTTCTAAATGTATCCGTTACAGGCAAACTGGACAGATCGAACGCGTCAACATGTCCTAGGCCATGTAGACTTCTTAATTTGAAATCTTAAGCTTCCCTTAAAGTTAACTTGGTTTTATTCAAGGCTCTTCCTCTTCGTGTCACTTTTTCTCATTTTCCTTCATTTATTTCGATCAGTTTTAAAGGAAAGTTGAGATTTCAAAATTTGGAACTCCACATGGCCTAGGACATGTTGACGCTACCTAGGGCGTCCATTTGGCCTGCAACATACTACTACACATATAGCTACATATATATTATATATTAGATTATATATATACATGCATATATAGAATAGATATATTCTATGCACCTTTGGTTCTGCTGTCTAGATGCATTCATAGAGGTGTTAGATGATTATAGTGGCTATAGGTCGGAATATTATAAGGAGCACGTGCTCTTCTGTAGTCTGCTTACTTTACTTACTTATCGTTAGTCAGCCTCCTCTGCTCTGCTGCATGCGAACAAATTGTTTAAAAACACGAAGAAAATAGAAGGCAGGGAGGCAGGCAGGGAGGGATAGACGGCGGAATGGAATCGCTTCGCATGGAAAAATTGGTGAGCAGTGACCCTTTCTTGGAACACATAAAATGTAGATTGAAACATGATTTCCAGCTCTATTGGCATAACTTTTCTCGCCTCATTCCCTTCTGACTTGTCACAAAAAATTTGACAAAGCGTAAAAACATCTTTCAACAAAGTTTTGTCTGTCAGACTACCCGTCTCCCTTCTCTCTCTCAAACAGACTCCAGTGCTGAACTCAACTTATGCATGGAGTTCAGTTGAGCTCAACTGCGAACTAAGGCTGACTGACAGAGTCAGTTGACTTGACTATGAGTTACACCTAAAAAGGCGATACGACACACAAAGCATATTGTCCCATTCTTAGTCCGCGCTACAATACTCCTGCTACTACTCAACCGTAACTTTCACCTTAAAAATATGGCACCAAACTCCAGTCGAGAAATTCGGGCGAGCCCGGCCCTGCTACTACATAATATCATTACTACTATATCTCTCTAGCTATGTAGCCATGTAATGCCAGCATGTACCGTACGTCTGTATAAGAATTGTGAATGGAGAGGGAGGCCATTTAGTCATGCACAATGCCTTCCTGTGTGCCCGCAACTGGAGCTTCGTCAATTGACATAGATTCAACTACTTTCTTTCTTAGCTACAGATGCAATCATATTTATTCTTATGTGACGGCCATAAACTCCCCTCGCACCAGAATGAGCACACTCTTATAAAAACACAGGCAATAATCATAACAATAAGGTCGGAGGAGGTGGTTCAGTTATTTAAATCAGTACGTGCCCGGAGTGACGGACGGCTCGGCTCCGGGTGTGTGACGTGACGTGTGTGGTGTGCTGGAGAAGAGAGAGAGAGCGGCTGGAAAGTCGCTTGAACGGATCTTCTGAGGATTTGAAAAAATAAATAAGTTGGCCAAGTCCTATTTATAGCAGTGCTGGTTTTTTGCAAATGTGATGGGATAAAGTAAGGTCATGGCACGGCATGCAGTCCTGTTTCCTTCCGCAGCTAGTAGAGTGTACAATTTAACGTCTTCTTTTATTTAGTAGCATGGATAGGTAGGTAGTGACTAGGTGGGTAGAAGAGCTAGCTATGTTTACAACGTCGTCGTACCACTTAAAATGAAATATATTACCTTGTGCAATTTTTGTTGACTTTATGACTTTAGTTTAGTGGATGTAGTGAAAGTGACACTCGTGTGTACTAGATATGCATTTATTTGTAAATAATGTATTTGGGAGGGTGAAGGGGAAATCTAAGGTAATAGTAGCATAAACTAACATAACGGACACGATGACTGGACTCTTTTCCCATAAAATATCCCAGATGTGCTTACTTTACTTTGTGTAGCGGTATTGTATACATCAGCAGCTGGCGTCCTGTAATGGCAGATATTTTATAGTGATAGTCGGCTTTTGAGAAAGAGACGGAATTCCTGCAGCTGAATAGCACGTAGACGCACCACACCGCACCGCCGTCCTGTCTCCTTCCATTCTCATCCATAGCTACCTCCTACTACCCACCTAGCTAAATAGACGCCCGAATATGCAGTGCATGCGGTAAGCGAAGATGGATTTTCCAGTCGAGATCGGAAGTGCAAGTATGTATCTTATACTCCCGCTCTCTCTCTCTCTCTCTCTCTCTCTAGGTGATGTATGTATTTAGCAGATAGGTATTTACGCGGATATTTAGGAGCTCCGCGTGTGAAATTCTAGTTTACTCAGTTTCTCGCACAACTCAACCAGCCGGGTTTCCTTTCTCTCTTACCCGGCTCCGTGAGAGAGTGATTGTGGGACACATTCCTCCGGAATATAATAACTAGAGCCAAGTTTAAACCAGCTTTATGCTAAGCATCTAACAAGGAACCTTTTTCCCATCCGACTCTCACTCCCAAACATTATCACTTCTGCCCCTAATTCCCTAATTCCATTGCCCTCTACTCAGAAATAAATTAAAACTACGCAGTGGATCTCACGCTACCCAATTCAAAATTCTTCACTTATTTCCATGGCCTCTGTGGGAATAGGAATATTATTAGAAATGCCAGTGAGTTTTATCACAAAGTGCTATTCATTTAAATCAAACCTACAATATTATTACAATACAAACATAAATGAATAGGTAAGTATAACATTAATTTTACCATCGTACTTATTCTGGTTAACCGTGGCTCTTAAAATGTTTTTTATTGTCAAATTAAAAATTGAGTATCGTTTTTCACTTGGTTATTTGTGGTGAGGATGATATGTCAAAGAGCTTCCCTTGTCAGCAGCTATATATATACCTGTAGTAAGAATATAATATTATTATTGAGAGAAGCCACTACTACGGGAGTATAGGTTTTATTGGTATAAGTAAATGAATGAAGGAGGAGCGTTAA
>JABASI010001763.1:0-22979 GCA_019776505.1 Tomocerus nigrus
GAAGGCTAAAGTTACCAACAAAGTTGTATAGCTTCTTAAATAAACACGAGAATTTTATGGCTGGTTATTAAGAACACACTTGGCTTCATTTGTCATATAACATCAAAAATATAATTAGTACTGCAAAAATGTAGTGAAATAAGGTAGATAAAAAAGAGCTTTAAATAAATGCTTTAAAAATTTATTTCTTTTAAAATCTCAAGCAATTCATTGAAAGTTATTAGCGTACATAGCTCTACCCTCGTGTAAAACTTTTTAGATTTCCTCTCCTTTTGCTGCTTTGAGTTTGGATTCGTGTTATGCAGTATGCATATGTCAAGCAGTGTATATCGACTTTTGACCTACTCAAATTAAGTGCTTGTGTATTTATTTCCGTGTCTGTGTAAATTTTAATATCTAACCTAGCTAGCAATTAAGAATGATTGAAAGCGGATGCGTACATTCCTTAATATTCAAAAGAACGACAAAATCAATGATTATACTCGTATATGTCACATAGTATAAAGTTAGTCTTAGTAGTAATGAAATAATAATCTTGATGTCAAAAAGACGGAAACATTTTGATAGTAATAACCACTTGGAATGCAGTGGGAACATAGTGGGACAAAGAATTATTTTGGAGTATCGGAAAGGTTATGGAACATTTAAGTGGCTGTTACGAAAGAAAGAAACGGGGAAAACGCGTGATAATTCGGACGAGTGAGACTCAGACAATTCAAAGTAAATTTAGGAGTTATAACTACTTATGGACGTTGACGTTAAGTTTCCAGAATCGCCTGTCCAGGGTGTTTAGTGTCGAACTGTGACTTGCTCATGCTACAATTCCGACTAACGGACAACATGCGGTTTGTGAATAATTGATGAGCGGGTCGTTGAACCATTGATTTTTACTAGATGCAATGTTTTGTCGTCTTAAATGAATAATCCTTCGTGCTTTTGCATAGTGTGGCTGGTAAATACAATAATCTCATTATATTATTGGAGTGGAGTGGTGCTGGTGGATACCATTAACATAAAACCCAGAACAAAGTCCTGTATCTAGTATCTACTAGTACACTACTACTCCTCTTACGGATACGAATGAAATGTTGTGGAATGTTTGTCTGGTCAATTCAATGTGAGTGTGAGGATTCATGCATCATTCATGTGTACCCAAGTCGTATTTATTTTGTCCGCAATTGACCTATAGCTATTATCCAATGTAGGTAAAATAGGTAGACAGTAATCATTTATTTTGTGTTTGCCTATGTAGCATGTAGAGGCATAGCTGTACATTCATGTGTAAACGCTTTCCATGGTTATACGATGCAGGGGATGGGACTATCTGACATGCCACGACAAAGTATATCCGCGTAAACACAATAATGTAAATATATCAAATAGAATTCCCCATTGAATAAACTTTAAAGGTTGTAAGTTGCAATTTACGTGCACATTCTGCAGATTCTGCACATTACCCCTAATGCATGTCAACACTAAAACACAGCAATGCTTACACGTAGATTGGATAGTACATAGGAAGGACTTACATAATCTATAGGTAGATATAATACTTGCTTATTATTTAATTTTATAGTAAGTATTCATAATATTACAGATGGGTTACACAAAATGCGGAAGTACATACGTCAAGCGCCAGTATACTTCAATGAGTGTTAGGAATGAATAAAATCGGAGAAAAATAAACTGTTGAACAAAGTAGTCCTATTCTATCTAACTGTTACTTTAAATTAACGTTTCTCTTTGATATTTGCACGCGTTGTCAAGTTGTGATAGAGAGGACCCTTGGAAACTATTTTTGTGCGAATTCAAAGTATTTTTAACGACCAAGGCAATAAAACCTAAATTGCAAACAAATGCGTTACAGTAGCAGAGATTGTCTTTATTTTTGGTTAGTCTATTAAAAGTCAATGATATCGGTAGAATTGGCGTAATAATAATATTATCATGAACTAAAAGATGTAATATTATTATTCCTCAACATAGTAATAATATGGTATGGTACAATAGTAACGCTGATTCAAGCGATTGGTAGATTGCGGTTGCTTAATTCTTGCATGGTGTGTGGCAGAAGCGTCATATTATATGTTCCTAAATCTCTAAAAAAATTAAAGGCACAGTCTTTGGTTCTGATATTTGTTATGTTATATAGTAAATTAGGCATCAATTTTTTTAGTTTATTTCATATGACGGAGAAGCGCTTCTGTACATGAAAGCACCGCACACATATATTTAGTTTAATATTTTGAGGAATGCTACCTAATCTCCGACTCGTTATGAATGAATCAACTTTCACTTTCGTGTGTGTATCCCTTTGTATATCTTCAAATCTGTCCCAAATAACAATTCTAATAAAATAGTTTACTTTTGGGTACAAGTAGGTCCGTTTAAAATGTGTCCTAATTTCTTTGAATACGTACAGTTGCTTGTAGCCATACCTTTTTATTCATTTCCGCTCCTGTTTCACTGTGCTATATGTAACTTAGAATTACATTATACTATGTACGTTTGTATTTATTTGGTGCACTTGTTTCCGGCTAGTAAATGCGTAGCTACAGCATTGAATTAGCTGAATTCACTTCACATAGTAGTAGACCTTATGTAAGCTGTTTTATACGTTTTATGTGGAGAATGTCTAGGTAGTGTAAAAGTGTAGCCATGTATTCTATTCTGGGACAGGAAGGCAACTAAAGCTGCTACAACATCATGTCCTGCGTGTAGATCTAAGTCTAGTACTTACAATGGGTTGACATTTACCGAAACCTAGGTTATACTGTGTATGGGATGTAAATGGAATTACCGTAACCAGGTTGATGCAGAGTCAAGCTCCTTTAATACAAAAAATGGAAGTTATTTACGTTTTGAGAAGCTAAGTATATTTAGAGTGCTTTCATCATTTTATTGGTACCTGCTATTGATTTTTCCTGCTCTCAATTGAGAAATCATGCAAGAGAAGGGTACCCAATGGAAATTGGAAATAAATGGCAAGGTGAGTAGATTGTACCGAATTACTCTGATTTGCCCGAAGGAAATAAAATATAAGTACATTCTATTCAAGTACATAGTAAGACATGGCTAAACTCCTTGCTACATATTACCTACCAGATAAGATCAAATCAGTTAAATAGCGTAACTTCTGAAATGGATTCATGTCCGAGGGAAAAAATTTATAGGTACATTTATGTTGGCATTTATAGCTTTGTTATCCCAATTATATATATGACATAATATTATGGAATTTCTGAACAATGTCAACAATTTTGGTAAACAGGGGCAGACAGACCATTATGCATGAGATTCTGGACTCACATGTTTGGGAACGGGATTGGAACGTTGCGCGTGGTGATGCACGACGTTGAGGCCAGCATGGACCGAGTTATTTGGTCGTTATCCGGAGAAGCGGGGAATGCCTGGTACCAGGGTCAAGTTCCCATCTCTTCATTTACTTCATTCAAGGTATCATATCCCAAATTCCTGTGCAATCAAGATACTTATAAATAAAACATACCTACCTACGTCAATAACAAACTTTGAAGCTTAGATGCCGAGTACAAAATTTGGACTTGTACTGCTATTTTAGTATATTGAAACAATTATTTGTAAAGTCATATTGGTCATGAATAAGCTATAATATTATGAGATCATATACTGTAACGATAGCAATGAATAGATAATGATGTATATCGTAATGTATCCTGTAGATTGTCTTTGAGGGAGAAGTTGGCAAGAACAACCTGGGAGACATTGCCATCGACGATATATCCTATGCTCCTGGAGGATGTCCAAGTAAGATCATATAAAATGTCGTTTTCAGATATTATAAGGCAATGACATAACTTGAATTAATGTTTCAAAATCATCCATTCTTCCCTAAAGATTCATAGTAACGGCATTTTTGGACGTTTTTAATGCATTAATGTCGTTCCAAATCCCAAACCTAGATAATATACAATCAATAATAGTGTAAACAATTTTGATTGTACATAGGCGCACCGCAAACTGCTGCTCCAAATTCAGGAGACTGTACTTTCGAAATTGATGAGTGTGGATGGACAAATGTTGGCCCTGGATCTAGAACCGACGAAATGGATTGGGAAAGACGTTTGGGGCAAAATGCAAGGACACCAATTGCCGATCATACACTGGGTGCCCCAACAGGTATCATGTGCATTTAATTTTCGTTTTAGAAAGCCAAAACAAATGTACCATTTTTTAAAATTTTTATTTTTATTCGAATTATTATGGCATCTGTATACATTTCAGTTCTTTCTTAAAATTTATTTTAATCACAGTGGATATTTTTCTGAAGACGTGGGTACTTTATTTCTATATAGAAGCCATAATTTTGAGTCGGTTTATTTTTCCCTGTACCATTTGCTATCTTTTTATGAACTATGTGCCTTAGTAGCCCTGTTTATAAACTATTAGTACTATTAGTCTTCATAAGATGCAATAGTGCAGTGAATCACTGCAGTAGGTCAAGATAGTTATTGTAATTACAAGGAAACTTTATCATCCTGAATGAGGAGCGTATTACAAGTGCAATCCAAGGAGACGACTATCATTGTATGAAGTCTTCTTGATTGGGATATTTACAAACATACTTGGCATTAGTAAGACTTGCATAACAGTAATCCTTGCATATCAATGTAAATCTCTTATCTCCACATTGCAGCAGTAATTCGGGCTACCTAGATTTAATTCTGATGTTACAAGGAAAAGTTTCATGCAGAGATGCAATGCAAATGCACTTTGAATTCAATATCTTCTATAGGAAGGATAAAACTAAGTCTGCATAATTGCACTTTCAGAATAATGGGAAGAGAAGAGACTTTTAAAACTTTATTCATTCAGCTCATCCAAATTCCAAGCTTTAATAGAGCATTATGCACAATTTTCATTGTTGCAAGAATTAGAGACAGAAAATGATTTGTCATTTGTACTGCCATTGCCCAGTGATTGTCGGCTTACAGTTATATTATTCCCACTGTAGTAGCTATTAAACATATATGCAATATACGTCCATGATGGATTGTAATCTGGAAAATAATTCATATTAGCATCTATTTTTATAATTTGAGGGCATGCAATCTACTTGTAACTTGTAAGCCGAGATGCATATAATATAATCCAAAACAGCTATGCCTGGGTATTAATGTAAAAATGTGACAAGGAAGATTTGTAAGGATAATTCTTATAATGCATAGACAAATGAAGGTTTGATTAAATGACTTTCTGTTAATATTGTCATTCTGCCGTGACAATGTGTCACTCACAAACTTCTGGGTTTCATTTCTTCTGTAATTCAATTCACAGAGTGTTCATGCATAGGCTATGCACATCAGATTTATTCATATGTATGCAAATTCTATATATAAATTCCCATTCTTTACAGGAATAATAGTGAATCTATTTACTTACATCATCCTATTCATTTTATGTGCACCTACAAGACAAATGTACTATGGAGTATACTGTATACAGATATATATATATATATATAGGTATACTACGTACACTACACAGTGCCCTGCATTTTATTTTTTATATAAGCATGAGTTGATTGAGTTTAGATCGAGAATGACTTATTGCTATTTAACAGTTTTGTAGGCTGTCATGACAAGGTGCTAGGACAGATTTTATGATTACTGTCATCATCAATACTTGAATTAATTCCACAGTCGCAATATACAGTCCTGATTCTTCCTAGTCATTTTCATTACTTTTATAACAGTACATACATCATACAAACAACGCATTGCATGCGGGGTACAATAAAGATGTGCCATAGCATATTACGAGTATAGTTAGCTAAAAATAAGAAGGAACTGCTCTATGGTGTTTTATGCGTACAGAGTCATTCATGTGTGTATTGTAGGAAGAAAGACAGAATCCATTAGATGCATGAAATTGCTTAGTAAGATAGAATGAAAGAAACATCATGTCATCTTCTACAATATTATTGATTTGAATGAGTAGTTAATTGAGCTTGTAATTTATCACTATTATCGCCAAATGACAAGAATGAAACGATAGACTCATTTGCCTAAGAGTTAAGAAACTAATGAATTAGTATTATTGATTGCATGTCCAGGATGATAGGCAAGACTTCTGACTACTTTCCTTTAATATCTCTCGTTGATTTCATAATGTGAGAGTAAATAAATGTCATACTAATAAGCATAATTACAAATGCACAAATAAATACGATGTAAAGTGCTTGGGTAACTTTTAACCTAAAGGTTTTGCCATTCTAAGACAAGCTATCGTTTTGCAGCAAAACAAAGCGATGATTGCAAGCATTTATAATAGTAGCTACCATGGGATTCAAATTGTACTAGCAACAACAGTTTAAAAAGTAAATTAATTTATGGAAAAGTGGTTAAAGTGACGTTTAATGATTTTATTTAGGCAACTTCATGACCTTAAGTGCACAGAGTGTGCAAAGAGCAGGCGATCGAGCTTGGATGATGTCCCCCGTTCTAAATGGATCTTCAAAGCCACGCTGCCTTTCTTTTTGGTTCGTCCGCTATTATTTTCTATTCTTTCTTTCAAAGTAACTGAAGTGACTATGTAGTACGTGCATTCGTGTAGATATTTAGATGCACTATTGAATAGTAGAAGTAGAAATAACCAGATAATGCCATAGAGGAATAATGTTTACGTTAACAATGCTCGGGAAAAGAATGTCGAGGCAGGTGCTCTTCTCACAGTCTTCACTTCACAACAACTACCTTCCTTTCATTTATCTATTTGTAAGATGTAGCTGGTATTTATTTGTCAGGATATTTCATGACGATTACACTGTCGTCGCTCGCTAGGACGACCGCGTGTAGCCAATTTATCTCCATTAGCTTTTATAAGTTGCAAGACAAGAAGCATCCAGATCCACCCATCTCTGAAATCCTTTTCCTCTTACATCAAAAGATGTTCAATTTATCGAAAAACCCATGAAGATGCAACTGCCATATCCATGCACTTGCCGTTACCTTTTACTTTCACGTCTCCTTTTCCTTGGTGATGATAGTATGACCCTTTTTATTTTTCTGCTACAGACGACTCCTGTGTACTATAAGAAGGGCCAATTCAGTGCCGAGAGGTGACTAAGTGTACATGATATAGCTCTATTATAATTTGATGAGAGTGCTTAGGCACGCAGGAAATAATTGTGTTGATTCAGTGAAGAATGGATACTTTCCTGTCAACAAGATACTCTCTTTAGTCTTTCACTATGATTGATGACAAAGATTCTTAACCTCGCACACTTCCTCCTAGAATTTTCCCTTGCTCCTTGCCCTCGCCTCGCCTCGTGCATCTGCAATATACCTACGTAATATCGAAGCACTTAAAACACATCTCTATGTACTTACACATAGGTACTCTACTCTCTTTGTGCCATAATATCCTATCCATCCGTACTAGATGATCTCTAACATTAATCATTTCTTATTTATATATTACCTAAGTCTTATAAAAGTATCCCTCCTAGGGAGAATTAAATAAATGACAAATTCGTAGTTTTTAATTGTGGGCACAGTTTGTTAATAACGTTTTGAGGTTGAGTCAACCTGTTACATGGTATATCTGTACTGCGTTCAAATTGTAAATAATCTGCCAAGATATGGATATACGATCTACTAATAAATATTTACTTGTGCCAATGAATTTTTATTTGGCGAAAAAATCAAAAACTATCACTTGAGATTATGTATTGCCTATATCGGCAGTGTTTCCTGTACACAGGCTACAATAAAAAATCTGTTTAACATTTTATTAAATACCTATTTATTTTAAAAGTACGTTTTGCGGCTTTGTACTTAGGCAGTTAAATCTCGAACGAGCAATTTGAATTTCATTGTAGTATTAGGTACTTAAACGTTAATATAAGCAGATGATATAATATTCTGAAGTTAAATAGTTTTACTATGCTTTTTTGCGACACAAGTAACTAAATGCCAATGAATGACTTTTGATTATTCAGGTATTACATGCACGAGCCATTCATAGACACCAGTGGTCCAAGTCTTGGTGGCCTTAAAGTTTATACTAAACCTGCTCCGTCTGCCAGCATTAACAATGATTTGAACTCAATGTTTCCAAAAATGACTCCCATTTGGCGATTGTACAACCAGCAAGCTCCAGTATGGAAATATGCACAAGCAAAAACAATGGAATCCGAACCCTTCCAGGTGCAAAAATTGCTTCATTAGTGATACTTTAGAGAGAAAATAAGATGACTTAACCAACAAAAAATTTAAATCAGAAATAAAATAAACATGAGAATAACTGGCCTTAAGTGGAAAAGTAAACATTTGATGAATATGAAAGTAAATAAATATTGCCTTAGTTATTACTGGTTGATAACCACTATTTTGCCAATTGCCAACGCGTTGAAATTTTCGATTACAATTTTTTTTTCAATTTGTAACATGCGTTGATTAAATGTGAATTTATATGTAGGTGATTTTTGAGGGAGTTCATGGTTCGAGCCGGGCCAATGGATTTGTGGCAATTGACGATATTTCTTACTTCGAGGGAGATTGCACAAGTAAGTATTTTCCTTTCATAATTAAATCGGTTTGTGTTTTTGAACAATATGAGATGATCCCTGTTTTTGTAGTAAACTGAATTACTCCAGTTCCTATGATCAGAATGAAAGAGAAAAACCTACATTTAAGAACACTTGTTTTTGAGAGAATATTCTCCAATCCAAACTGTTGGCATTCAAATTTTTTACTTCAATGGTTATTCTTCGTTTCAGTAATCTAATTAAAGTAACATTGTACGAAAATAACTGGCGTGTTAAATAGGATATAATATGTAGTAGCAAAAATCGAGTTTGAATGCAATAGTAGTACGAGTACGTGATACACGATGCACGTCTTCTGCTGCGTGGTATACAATCATTTTAATACCTACAAACTTAAGTCCACGGTCTTTAGGCAACGCAAGAATTCCTAAATATAATAATAGGAGAAAAGGATGAGCTTGAGATGAGAACTGAGAACTGCTTGTAATCCTTTACAAAAAACGAAAGACATGAGATGAGATAAAAGCATCAAGTAAATTCTTTTGTTGTCTATATTTGTACATTTCCTTATTAAGGGTGGGAATAACTTTACTCCTGTGCTCTTTAATACGTTTGCACATGTATTTTGTCTGTGTTAGCCGTGTTGGACTTCGATTAAGATGTTATTTCATTTAAAGCCTATAGCCTACCTTATATAAAAGTTAAGTAGCACTAGCAAATATTTATGGCGTACACAGACAGACATACACAACTTCAATTTTGTTACACTATAGCATTCGAATCTAGTTGAATTCTTACGACAGATAGAGAAAATGCTGACAGATTCTCGAGATGATATTTTAAAATACTGTACACTACAAACAAACGCATCTCCTATATTATACGCAGGTATATACCTATACCTATTTACTTTGTTGTTGTGTGCCAGAAGAATATAATATTATTTATGTTAAACAAGGATATGCAGAATTTATTTTCTATATTATGCATCTCTTGTATTAATTTTACACTGATTTTGTTTATCTGATTCTGCACTACTATCCAATTACTCATCCCAATGCCAAATTGAGCTTCTGAATGGAATTCTGCCTTAAAATAGATAACATCCTCTTTTCACATTGAAGATGAGCGGTGTTTCTTTTTTTGTGTAACTCAAGTAGAATGTATTTTCGCACCTAATGTATTTAAAAGTAATGCAATGCCGAAATGACTTGACTTGACGTCTGGGTGATATGAGTAGTAATGTGAAGATGAGATGATTAAATTGATACGGAGAAGGCATATTCCTTCGTTGACAGACAATATGCAGTTTTACTTTCCCTTTTTCTCAACAGATTATATTTTACCTATCCGGTTTAGCTTATTATTAGCTAGTTTAGCATTCAAGTGTAATATTTGCCCTTATCTGATTTGCTAATCGACAAAGTTCGATTTAGACTCTCAATTAAATTTTATACTTTCGTGAAAATTGATACCTACTATTCACAAGTTGTCCCTTCGAAATGATTTCTAATTTTCTCTTGTTTGTTGTCAAGACATTTAAAAAAATGTTTTCAGGTCACTCGGTGATTCATTCAGTTGCGATTGCCCCTGTTGCTAAGTAGGAAATAATCATTGATATTTTATGTTTATTTTCGCAGCTATGCCAGCTAGCGCGTATGTGAGTGAGGGAGAATGCTCATTCGAGAAGGACATGTGTCACTGGAGAAATACGACATCTGATCCTGTATACCGCTGGCAAATGGCTACGATCACAAGACGCCCTGCTAACTTACCCGACAAAACCTTCGGAGCTCCAGGTAAATGCAAAGTTCTTTTTCAGAAGAAACCTTCTTGTTGCCTACTTTTGTTCCTAATTCCTCTTCTTAATGTTAGTTCATTCAAGTTGCATAAAAGCTCAGCTCTTAATTCCAAGAAGTTTGTCAATGTCTTGCATCTTAAGTTCCTAATTCACTATTATCCTCTTTTCCATTCATTCATTTGCCTAGACAGTAAGTATACATCACCGTAAATGATGAGATGATAGGTTTTAGCAAAAAGGATATGCTTTATAACAAAAAAGAGTCGAGAATCTATGAATTTCCAAGAAAATTCCTTATGAAGGAAATTGCAAAACTATTTAGGAGTTAAAAAGTGTTTGGCAGTACAAATCACAAGTAGCTATTAACACCTGTTTGTCAGGAAATCTAAGTAATCGTAATCATAAACTTTTACTGTAATAAATAATTGAGCATTATCACTGTACACTTATTGCTAATCCTGTTTTACTATTCAATGGGATCACTAGAATTAAATTCAACTAATGATTAATGAGTACCTAATAAATAACTATAATGGCACTGATGATAAAATAAAATTTTGACAATGAGTGAAGTGCTAGCACTTATTATTGCACAATATAATCACCTAATAAAATAAGTGGTAACTTATCTTAATTGCAATTAGGAGTGGTATTAGCCTGATTGCATGGATTATCTCCGTACTAATGAGTTTCGATTGCTTTTCTCTCCCATTACAGTTGGATATGCATACTTTGATATCTACACTCAGAGTGCCCAAGGTACCCCTGTCAAACTCCTCTCACCAACGATACCCGCTTCGGGTGACAGAGTTTGCTTCTCATTTTGGTAAGCTACGCAATAATTAATGTTGACCGTTTACATTAATTTTAGTCCATGATTTAAAACCTAGAGCATAATGAGCTACTTTCTAGACTCTAAATTACTGTTCATCGTACCTGATGATGCTGTCACAAGTTTATAGCCTCACGTCTACCAAATCCCCAGATAAACTTATTTCGTGTCCTACATATGAATAGGTATGCTGCATTTGGTGCTGGGGAATCCACGCTTCTTCGAGTTTTAACTACGGAGGGAGAATCTTCATCTGGTGATGCTGAAACATCTTCATCTTCTGATGACTCTGCTGGCACACAGGTTAGCTATTGATAATGACATACAATGCAAAGCACATAATATAACACTACTTTCAGAAAATAATGTTATAGTCCTGAAATTCTATAGGGCAGGTCTGTAGTTTATTGAACACCGACTGCATTACTTTTATTCAATTAGCAAACCTTGACTACATATTCAATCGTATTTGCATAAAAATATCCACGAAGTAAAAATAATCAAATAATCTTTTGTATTTTGCCCCAATATACTGGCATTGCCGTGATTTAAATTCTGCACAGAATGTATTATGTGCATAATTTACTTAAGAATATTTTCTAAGTCATTATAATTAAATTGCTTACAAGTATATAAATCATCAGAAGGTTTAATCTTTACGAAATAATTTATTCTTTGTGGGAAGACAAGATGCAAAGTGTTTTAGGCAAGGTCTTCTAAACGAAAGAGAGCAATTTTGGCGTGTGAAAATGTTTGCGAGTAGTTAGCGTGCCCAAGAAGATTAAATGTACTAATTTGTTTTGGTGTAGGTTTGGAAGTTATCTGCGGTTGATTTGGACACGGTGAGACCAGAGTGGCGGCCAGCTCAGGTGTCATTGGATGCATCAAATCCCTTGAGAGTGATTCTTGAAGGGCAAGCCAACAATGGTGGCTTTGCCATAGACGACATCAGTTTTCATCCTGGTGATTGCACTAGTAAGTATCATTTTGTTAAATAACACAGCAACCTATAGAATGATTTCAAAAAGGGAAACAGTACAAACCATAAGTAGTGGCAGAGTGGATGTGGCAAAGTGTGAGAAAGGTAGAAGGATGCAGTTTTTAGATAATGGAGAGATGGTTCGGATTATTGAATTCAATGTCGGGCTAAGCAGTTAATTGTGACTATTTTATTTTTCAGTTCGTCCCAAGACGGCAGCCAAATAAATGCAGATGGAATGCATGGTTCAAATGTGAATGTACGATGTAAGTATGGTAATAAACGTGTGTATTGTATTGTAGTGGTGAGGAGATATGAGAGCACTGATTGTGAGATGTGAGCAAAAGTTGAAGAGCAGATGCAGAAAGGCTTTGTGTACATGCATCAATTCAATATCAAAGGAAAATGGAGGTTGTTGTGGATTGGAGAAGGAGGATAGGAAGAAGAGATGATAATGGAGTAGGGAAGAATCATATATTTACCCATCTATACCTACCTACTGATACTGACAAAACAACAATCAACTTATTTTGCCATAAGCAGTTGTTAAATTGAAATGTAAACTAAATATACTTGTGCCTGCATTATATGGAAGCGACAAAAATGGCTTAAAGGGATTTTTGTTCGAATCTGTTAGCAATGTGAAGCTGCATCAATTTGGTTCTGTAGTTTACAAGTAAGTACATGGTTAAATGTAAATTTACTGTATTGTATTGTAGTTTAGTAGTATAGTATGACGTGGACTGTACCTGCTCTCTGTAAGAACATTTATTATTACATATTATAAGAACTAACAACGTCTACCAACTAAAATCACTGTGTCTGCTGCGTGGAAACTTTTTAAACTTTAGTATGGATCTTTCGTCTGACACAAAAAATATCTATATACGTATGCACTCCACTGCAATTTTATTAAGCTCCATTCATCCGGATTGAAAAGAATCACAGGATCTCATCTATTCACTAGGCTCTAGTTGTAGTTTTCACACTTAAAATTACTTAGGACTTGATAGAATACATGTACAGTACATATAGCATAAAATAATTATAGCTAGAGTGGAGCCTTTAAAGTAGCAGCGAGAAATGCGGGATGTTGTTGCAAGGCTTCGTCAAATATTCAATTCGTAGAGGACGTTAATATATGCAGCTCTATGTACAATTGTTACTTGTGGACAAAATTCCGTTTGTTTTTCGTCAATCAAAGGTAATGCTTAGTGATATACCAAAGTACTAGCGATTACATAAAAAGTTAGGTAGGTAGTATATCCATGCTTAGCATAGGGTCTTACATGTTGTTATTTTGTACAGTGCTAGAATAAAACAGAATGGCTAATCCTATAGAGGTGCCTCCTGTTCATTTTTAAGTTTGAAGTGAATGCTCATATTTATGTATGCAATGGAATTAATGTACACATCAACAATGAGGAAGAAAAACAAATCTTACTATACTGATATTATTTGTTTGTACATTATCAACAGGTTTAACAGGTAGGTAGCTAATCATGAAGTATTTAGCTGTAGGATAAATAGATATAAATAATAAATATCATTAGGTGTACTCCATTAAAATTGAAAATTTTGTTACTGTACAGCAGGTACAGGTAAAAGTATGTACGTTGACTTTGAATGGTTCTAAATGCATAAGTAACATGCTCTACAAATTAAAATAACGTTTTATTGTACTCTCTCGTATAAATAAACAGCATACAAAACACGAGAGTCCATGATCATGAATGTGTTTAAAGTTAATACTTAATTGTAAATTGTACTAATTACTATTAGTAACATTATTGTTAACAGTATGATTTATTTCGTTGGAATATTCTCTATTATTGACAACCTAAATCAACAGATGAGAATTCATTATTTCTGCTAAGGGTATTAAACCAGTAAATAATAATATTATACGAGTAGTGTTCAAATTGTCAGCGTGCCTGTGAGTCAATGCTATATTCTTAGCCTTCATGTTATTTTATGACACCTATTGAAATGAGAATGTTATTACTTACATAACTTGTTTAAATAAAAGGATCACTTAAAAATAACTCTCTGCTTCATAAATTCATTTTCATGCATATTTATTTTTACATCATGGCCATGTCACATCGTGCCCTTTTTGTGTCCATTAAAGATTATTTTTTTGAAACTTTTATTGCTATGTGTTAGCGAGAAATTTTTATCACTGACATTTTTTGTTGCGGAATGATAACATAAAAATCCAAATTTTTAATTTTATTATTCTTTATTAAAGATTATCAAGAAAGAAAATTTTGTATTGGCGCGCCAATCTATTTACTTTCATTTAAAACAGCAACGAAAGAGACACAAATAATTTTCAATTTTAATATTTCATTCTAATCTAAACGATAAATTCTCGTGATCATATTCTACTGGTTCCTACTATCCTGAGATTTTGTATATAAGTGTAAATGTAATCACACTCTATTTACATGCAGCATCATTACCGACGGGTAGTTTGTGGTCTAGTTTGTGGTACTACCCTTCTGAGAATCCTGCCTGGAAGAATTTTAGACCAATCCACATTTTTTGATCCCAAATTGCAATTAATGAGCAATATCGAAGTATAATTTAAAACAAGGTAGGTAATTTTTTAATATGGCTACGATTGGAAAAATAAAATGGTCACAAATGAAATTTATTAAATTTCTATGATCTGTGGTATTTTTTTCGGTTTTGTACGATTTTGGGTGTTTCGAACTCACTAATGAAGTCAAATTGAATTTATGCAGCACTTTACCAAGAATTATGAAAACGAATTATTGTTATTTATTTAGGTTAAGTATTTGTTAAATAATCATGCTAAAAATTATTTATTGAGAAAGGGTGTCACTTTTGATACAACAATTGAAATATTCTGAAATTTTTCTTTCTATAAAAATTTTCATCCGTAAAGGGTGTGTAAGATGTATCTAAATCAAAGAAGATGTTTGCAAGTTAAAGAATGCTCGATAGCGTCAATAGTAGACATACATTAAATACGTGTAAAAACATTTGTGCAATAACATCCCATTTACAGTAAGATATTCTCACGATTTACCTCAATTATGATCACCATTAGCACGCTGTGTTTGATGATTAGTACAGAGAGGTTGGTAAGTCTGTCTCCGTCGTCGTTGTCACCGGGTGTTCTTCTTCTTCACATTGTTCTCACATCAACTTGTAGCGTGCATGTTCTTTGACAAACAATCAAAACTGTTTCTCAATACATTTGGAAATTGACCAATTGAGTGACATGTATAGTATATTAGTATGTAAATACTCAATGTGAGATCCATAAATAAATACATATTATGTACTAATAAATGCTGATGTTTTGTTTTTATGTTAGCTTTAGTATGGCTCATTCATGCAAGTTTACGATTTCGAGATATTTCATCCAAGACATTATTCGCTTCATTAGCAACATTATTAATTTATAATTCCAGAACTATTTATTCAGGTTTGCTTTGGCTATCATGCGTTATTTTTTTTTATTGAATTGCTAATTGTAATAATGCCTTAACTACGTGTGACGTGTATGCACTAGAGAATGATGCGATCCTATGTATTCCATATAATAATAATTTGAAAAGAAAGCTACGGTGTTGCATGCGTGCTTTCAAATATTAGAAGTTTAAATTATATACCAATGCCTAAAAATGAAGAAATGAAAAAAAAATCTCTGGAATATGAAGAATTAAATGTCTCTTATTTTTCTCAAAAGCAAAAATTCAAAAAACGAAAACATAAAATACGGCATTACATTATGGCATACACTCCTGTGTCCAACGTTTCTTTTTGAATTATTGATCCAAATCGCAACGCATTAATTAGGTAATAAAATAATATATTACTGTTGCGAGCTGTGGTATGTCTGACACGAATTCGGAATAAAACAAAAACTCTTCACTTTTTTCAAGTACCAACATTAAAAGTTGCTGTCATCAAAGTCAGCATACAAGGCAGTCTATGGAGTGCAAATTAAAGCAACTTTATAAGGAAATAGGCTAAATAGAAAAGTAGATTATCCGTTTCTGGGCTACATACATACATGAAGTGTACTGTATACACAGTACACATGATATGATTCTACTCGTGATTTTAATGTATGGGTAGGTATTAGGGATACCAACCAGTGTTCATTCATAATATGAAATGATTTGGTAAGCAGACTTTCTATCGACGACTAACAAAGAGATGCCTACTATGATTTCTTTCTAAGCAGCTACATAATATATTGCGTAATACGATTGGGTATTTAATATCGTCAATAAGCTATTAAGCCTTACATCCTGGAGCGGAAATGAATAATTTATATTAAATATGTGTACCTATATTACAATAAAGAATGGATATATAATTAGCATGTACCATTCGTATAGGTATATCAATATCGTGTCATATGGCATATCACATTAATAAATATGTAGTTGTTTAAACAAATCTTTGTAGCTATACTTCGTCTTTGTGACTCAGCGTGCATTTACATAACATTTAAGTGAACATAGCACTGAAGCTGAATTGAATGAAACAGTCAATCAAATTTTGTATGGTTTCATCGAATTCTGCCTTCAAAGGGCCATAGATTAAGCCACTATTCAAAATTGACTTCGATTCAAATCAAAATTAAACAGTTTGGAATTATCTATAAAAGACAGGAAAAAGTATATAGTAATGCGAAAGTATATATTGAATTTTTTTAATAAGAGCAAGATCTAACTGAATTAATTCGTAAAGAATGGCTCATTGTGAAGCTCATTAAAGATCTTTTTGGGTCGCTTGGAAAATATTCGGGAAATACAATTTTTTTTTCATAAATTGGAATTTTGCAATGCATTATTCAGTGATTTTAGTTATTTCTAACTGCCTGTCCCCAAACTATAAAGCTTTGGAATATATAAAAATGCACTTCGTTAATACTTAGACAGTCTTAAATACTTGTCATGCTTTCATGCTCATGTTGCATTGCAAGTTCATAGTTATTTGTCACAGGAAAAAGTATATATATGCTGAAAGTTTTTTTGATGTTCTGGATGTAGTGGCATTGTCAGAAGTCTTTTCTGTTATTATTGTTACATCATATCTAATCAAAACAAATGAACTCTAACAAGTATTTATTTTATGCTTAACAACAAACCTAGTGCAATATCGAACAAAACGTGCATGGATACACAATACTTTCAATAAGGCATTTTTTCTTTCATTCATAGAGCAAGTGTAATGTTCACTACGTGTAAAGTGTATAGTCTATTCATATAACTAATATATAAACGAGTTAAAATAATATTGGCACCTAATCACATTTTATACAATGCACGACTCCATATAGCTGTATTATAGGTCTTCTTGTCGCTTGTAAAATTCTAACTTGTAACTCTGCATAACATTTTTGTCGTTCATCCGATTCATCATCACCAACACAAAACATGTAAAGGTATGCAATATGCATGCATTGACTGAATTCGCATGTATTGTGCTAAAGCTGACACGCTTGAATGGAATTTTATGATGTGATTGCAACAAATCAGTACCATTAACACGATCAACTACCAATACCTTTACCAATAATATTTTCTTACGTCACACATATTTGAATGAGTGAGTGATAAATCCACGAGATTCGTTTTAGAAGGCAATAATACTCATCATCAACAGGAATATGCTAGTTAGTTTATGACAGGGACCAATTCAAAATCTCATACAATGGTAAATACTGCCTTTATTCATCTGAAATGCAAAGAAATTTTTGAGCTGTATTGCAACTGTGTGCTGTATATAATGACATGTGTTTTGTTTTTAAGCATGTCGATGCAATGGCTAATATATTATTTATGATCTATGAAATTAATAGCCTGTTAACAAGCGCAAATGAATACTAAATGAGAATTGCCATTGGGAAATCCTCAAATAAAGAAGAGCTGAATAAAATCTTGCAGTTTTATGCTGATGTGAGCAACATAAAACTTGGAGAAAAGGTCTAAAAGTGTTCTATTTCGTTCCTGTGCCAGCAGCCTATTCCATAAACAAGTAGAATATAGGTATATAAGTACTAAAAGGTTACATGGTCAAAATTGTGTATAAACACGTGTATTATTGCCACACATTATTTTATGATGCATGTATATTGTTTTATAGCTTAACATAATTACATTTTTACAGAATAATTTTTATTGGGAATCCAAATTGACAATTGAAATGAGAAATTTAATACATGGAAGCTAGTATTTATCATTTGAGAACATCGGCAGCTAAATTATATTTCTTCGTAGTAGACAATTGTACGGGTTTTTAAAGAATACTCAAAATTAATTAGCAATATGATATGGCAGGTGCAAGAATTGCATATAAATATGTAAATATTTGTACATGCACGTAATTTCGCATTAGGATCTCTTTAGGTTAAACGGTACAAGTTATACTCGAAGGATTTTATTTTACACGATGAGACACAATGTCGTGCTTAGGCTACGCCGTATTAAGCGTAGCGTAGGCATTTATTATCACGTAAAATATTCAAAACAGCGGAAGTTTGTGGGGTATTAGGCAACTTTTATGAATATGCAAAGGAAAAGTATAACTTGACTGCAAGCTTCTAATTGTAGTCGACAAACAATTAGTTAGAAAGCTTCTTAGGTTACAAATGTAGTATGAAGCGGCACATTTTGTTGTCTCTCTATTGCATCAGTGAACATTCTCACACGCTAAACTGACTAGTATTATTAATAAATATTATGCATTAATATGTACGTAGGTATGATGCATGGAAGCAATTTGTAAACAGATAGTAAGTAAGTAGTAGGTATCAAAAATTCGCCTTCACACATCTATCTAAACAGTACAGTGCAGTGCAGTGGTTCCGTTTACCATCTGTATAATTGGTGTGTGGCAGTCTGGCAGTGTGTGCATATGTACGTACGACGAGTGTGTGATGTGATGAACGAAACGAACACAAACAATTCTTGCATGACAAAACAAAAACTGAATTAGAACACATCCTATACATTTATTGCAAGTCAGTGTTATGTTTGTAAAACATTTGTTATCTACACTACAGTATACTATCTTCTTACGAAAATATCTTCAACCTTTTATTTTTTATACGCACACACTGCATAACCATCTTCGTGTAATAGTAATAATACTTTTGGCACCATAAATAAAGCTAATGGAATAAATAGCATTTACACCATTGAAACCTCCAAGGCACTTACCATTAGTTATATGACAACAATAAATACCTACGATTATGGCATGTGCTTTTTATAGATGGGTGTAATTATGTAATAGATACATCTACTTACATTGTTCAAAATTTGAATTAGGAAGTTCCTTTCAGTTTTATGTCAAACCACATCGAAAATTATTTAAAAATGAATTCCTACTGTTAAAGCTACATCACATACTTACTTCCAAGTGTTAACACATAAAATTATTTCTTGGTCGATCTCATACTTTCATATCACCAATACTATAGGTAGGTGCTTATTTATCTTTAGCTAGTGCCTAGACCATAATAACGAATTTCAAAATTTTTATTTATCATTATTATTAACATACATATTAATATTATTAAATTAGCACATCTATATTAATATTAATTAATATAATTAAAAGTAATAATGTTTAGAATATTATCTATAACTAAACGCCGTTCAAAAATAATTTTTTGAAAGTAGAAAACTTGTGGTTAATGCAGATGTAGATTACCACCTCTTGCAAACATCTGCATGAATGTCTTTCATAGATTAGATCTTAGGTCGTTTACAATAGCAAGCACTATTACTATGACACAATTTGAAATCAGATATTCATCCTTAACCGAATAGCTTATGTATGTTTATTCATAGTTTATTGTCACATACTATGTCATATTATCCGATGAGGTAAAACATTTGTAATTTTCTAAAGGTCTAAGTAATGGACTGAAGGTAAAACATGCACGGACTGGTATATTCGGCTACGTTATTCATTTATAAACGAATTCCCTGAATAGCTACCATGCTAATCAATCATACTGAGAATTTGTCGGGATTCCATTTAAAAATGTATTTGCATACTTGGAACGCGACAGGGAAACATAAGTCAAGGTAATTTAATTCGAATGGACAGTATTTTAAAGCCAGTCTCAAAGTGTAGGAAGATTTTTTAAAGAAAAAGATGTTAATCGTAAATGCGTATTGCGTGTGTAAATACGTGTCCTGTATTCTTTAGATTTTTTGTGCGTAAACACAGAAATAGAACATAAATAGTAGCATACTGTCAACAGTGACTTCAAAGCCGATGCGCACAAGCTTTCCAATTATTTTCATTGCATAACGAAAGAATGAGGTTTATTTTCAGAATAGCGTAGCATTTCTTTTCATATAAACGTGAGTAATCTTCCGTGGCTAGTGATAATGACAGATTTATTATATTCTATAACTAACATTGGCACAACAATATTTACGTTACTATTATATTAATTATGGTTAACAATTTTTATTAGTAGACTATAAATTATAGTGTAGTGGCAAAATATATTGTGGGTAGTTATGCAATGACTGCATGGTGCATGGTGCATGTATACATATAATATGTGCACTTCTTCGGTGTCAGAGATAGCCACCTAAAAAGACAATTGAGCATGGAATTTCTGAGATGTATCAATATATTTGTGTCCAACAGTCCTATAGGCACTTTCGCGCTCTCATGTATCACATTTAAAAATTCATTAATTTTCTAATATTGCATTAACAATTTTAGATTTTTACGAAAATTATCATCACAAATATTTTTTTGTGCCGCAAAACTTACGTGAATATAAAACTTTAAAGGTTTTTTAAAATTATAAATGCATATAGCTATCTCGACAAGCATATTTAAAAGTGATTGGTATGTAGTGTTACAAACATAGCGACGATTATACGGCATACGGCATACTCTGTGCAACTTGAGGAAGTTGATATGGCACTATGGCAGGCCAAGCCCAATATTCAGTAGCAATTTACTCAACACATACACATCAGTCAATTGTTAAATTTTCTTCTATGTTTCTATAAGATTGGGAGCACAATTGAAAGATCTCGGTATTGATTTTGACGTATGAATTGGAATCTCATTCAAATTTCTTTTTCGTCACAACTAGAATAAATGATGAGGTACAATATGGAGATCGTGCTCCGTTTGTACATAACAATGGACTTCCCCATGAATTAAACTATCTGATACAGATAATTTTGATCGTGCAAATTCTACCGCAACACAGCCTTAAATCACTCTTCAAAATACTCCTTCAATCAGATACCAATTTATTGCCAGTAATAATTAAAATCTGGTGCATAAATGAAAATAATATACTGCGGCCTGATCTGAAAGGTAGTTGTTGAACAGTACATAACACCATTCAACCAGTATTAAATATACACAAATGGCATAGCTAAAGCCAAGTAATAAAAATAAAATGGTTGGCGTTTATTTATTTTGATTTGCCCGTACACATTTGTGGAAATCAATGCACTGTCAGAAATTCCAACAACTTACGTTGTTCAACATTAAATTATTATAACCCACATGCAATACAGGTAGGTTAGCTACCTATCTAATATTTATTTTTTTCGTGTTTTGTACGCCTTTAATACATCAGTTATTTTTAAAATTATGCAATTTTTATACTGCTAAAAATGGAGAAAAATTATATCTGACCCTGTAAAGCCAATATTTTGGAATTACTATTAATAATGTATGAGAAAACGTTTAATTCAACGAGATTGTTTTTTCATAGACAGCAGCAGAAAATTCTAGCAATCAAACAATTTATTCCAGTTGTTAAATACGTACCCAACCAATTTTTAGCGATCATAATAAAATTTCACGTGTATCAGTGAAAAAGACTTCTGCTGCGAAAATAAATTTATCCTTTCTATTTATAAAAAAGTGAACTTCTGATTAGGGAGAGCTATCCTAAAGCTTTTAGACTCGGATTACGATTCATAGCCAATAGTTTACAAAATATTGCCAGATTCTATCCCAATACTAAATAGTTTAACAATACTACGTTAGAACTGTAAGTAACTTACCTGCTGTGTACTTACTTACCTTATAATAATTTCTCAACCTTTTAGGACTAACTTACAGTTATATAAATATAAGAATTCGTTGTTTGTTCCTCTAAACGGACAAGGCAAATGGATTAGTCTCGCAACACAAAATAATGCATCAAAAGTGATGATTTCTTGTGTGAAACCCGAACCTAAAATATAAATACGTATTAAACAATATTAATGGCAAGTTGCTCGACTTTCTTGCCTTAAACCGTTGTGTTTTTTGGTGTAGCTAAATATATAGATGAAGACTAACAGCACAAGTTCAGATAGAGGACAAAAAACGCTCAAATGCATATAATACATTTTTACACTTCAACAAAAAACAAGTTGAAAGTTAGTATTGTTGTGTAGTTAAATAAGTGATGATGGACGTGATGCATTTCTGTGCATTCTTTGATGGGATTAATGTAATATTGGGAGTTGGGACGTTGAATTGACGCTTGCATGCATTGCATCAATTGCATGTATGAAAAGAGGCACCCAGCAGCTCAGAAATAAAAAATAATGAATGTCTAACGCTATTACGGCGTGGTACAACGTAATAGAAGAATGGAGGTGTGATTTGCTCGGGTAATAACGAAAATTCTAAGAAAATTGGATGGGAAATGGGAACTAATTTTGGTTTCAAACAACTCTCAGGTTTCGTATAGTATCCCGTATGCCTATTTATACTTACTATAATAATGCTCCTCAAATATTACAGATAAAAATAGCTACTCAGATGAAATGAATACTACTAGGAGTATATTAATGAT
>JABASI010001764.1:0-22976 GCA_019776505.1 Tomocerus nigrus
TATCTTTATCAACTTCATCAATGTATTGGAAATATGGACTTAAAGTTTTCGCCAAAAAAGTTTTGCCAAAATTGACATAGGACGTAGGATGTTTGGGAGAATAGTGGTCAATTTGGGGGCATTGAGTCGACGTAGGCTTAGGACGTTTGGACTTAAGACGTTTGGGCTTAACACGTAGGACATTTGGACTTAAGAAGTAGGACGTCTGGGCCTACCCGAGTTTTCTTAAGAAAGAGGACGAGTGTGGGATTGGGAGCTTTCTTTCGTGGTTTCATTCGTGGGCATCCTTACTGTACTGCATTTCATTTGATTGTCTCGTTAAGATTGCTTGGACGGATTATTTTCAAGGTGTAGCATAAGGAAGGGAAATCTGTCATTTAAACTGGAAAATTCAACAAAAGTTGTAATACAGGATACAGGGGGTCGAAAGAAGAAGAAAAATCGGTTTCCTCCAAAATGACGACATTTTATTTTGGAGCTTGTTTACATTTAAGTTGCGTTTCAACTTTCAAGCCCTTTCACACTTTCACTTCGTGTTCGTTGGTGTATTAGTCCGTTTCGATATCAGTTAATATCATCGATAATGGATACATATACGTAATACATAATATTATTTCACATATTTAATTTCCACACATTCGCATTTCCCATTACCTATACTATATACACTTGCACTGTATCTGCCTATAATAATTTATCATACCTAGTTTTTGGTATTTTGTGTTTTCCTTGTATTTCCATAATTCGATGAATTTTTGAGACATATGATGTGTCTGTCTTGAATGCAACACATCATTCTAGTTGCAAGCATTGTAGTTCCCTGACTTCATTGAACTTTGAACTTGACCAAGTCGAGGGATGCGCTTTTTACACTTCATATAAATATGTCAATACACTTTACTGTGTTTGTGCATCCTACGTCCAACTTAGATAGTGTGGCAGGTTAAACGATAGGTCGATTATTATTGTTGACGCTATATCTACATTGGTTGTGCAAACGAAAAAAATTTCATAAGTTTAAAAATTCTCGGCAAAACTGCTTCTTACATCTTTGCACCTAAGAGTTGGAGTTGGAGTTGGAAGTCGTTTTAAGCAGTACATTCGCAAGAATCTTCCAATTTTGACTTTTTTTCCTGATTTTTTAATTTTTTCTCTTGGATAAGTAGTGTGGATCAGTGGATCCAAGGATCCAAATCCAACTATAATTTTGTCACGGACAAGGTCAGTGGCATGAATTGAGTTAACAGGTACAATATGGTTAACTACTACTATGTGTGTACATTTCATGAAGCAGCACTTATGCAATTATAATGTATTCGATGCATGGAGAATATTTTCCAATATTCGTAGAATAGTGGGGCAGTGGAACCTACCTACCACGCCCAATAAACGAATGTATGTATTTGTTTAACAAACAAAATAATCTTTCATTTAATCGAATTAACAATCAATTTTCAGACATTCACTGTCAATAATATCAAGGATGACATAGATTCTACGAAGGCTTGTGCATTTTATGTTTGTAACCACTTTAAAGTTGCCCGTTCATTTCGTCTCAAAATAAATTGAACTATTGTGTTACATTATGCATATTACTAATTATTATTATTATGTAAACTACATTCAACATTACTGTGTAACGTTTTCTGTGTGATTATCATATTATGTCATTAGCAAAATTAGGAGTTTCTACTTCACAAGTGGAACTTACGTATCTGTGTTTGGCTGTGTGTGTATTATCTAACAAGTATTGTAAGTATTATTTATGTCAAATATAATGTAGGCAAACGCTTTTATGTGAGTACCTAAAGCTCATATTATTATTATTGCTATCACACACCTGTTCTATATCTACATACTACATTATTATATATACTCTAATTAATTATTTATATAACTAATCCAGACCATTTGCAAATTATTTACTTTGCCTACGTGTAGTACAGCCTAAAAGGGTCCCTGGAAAATTGTATACTAGTCTTTTATCAAAACGATCACAATAATGACAGAAATCCATATCTCTTAATGGATTCCCTCTCGAGATTAAAAGCATGAATATGTGAATTTATCTCAAAAACTGCGACATAGAATGAAAGATAAATGTTGAACATCCTTATATATATAAGTGTACGTGAGCTTGTGGCTTCCCTCACTAGCAATTTTGTTGCTACTTGCTATAACATTGTTTCGTAATTCGTAATCAACTGTTAATTTAGAGCAGAATTACTTGGCAAACATGGGTAAATTGTCGACGTTAGTAGTTGCAGCTATTTTAGCATGCACTTTTATGCAATCTCTTGCAGCTTCCTTAAACACAGTAAATGTTCCCTCAAAGTCTCAGAAACATCAAGAACCTCTAGAATGGTGGCAAGAAACTATTATATATCAAATCTATCCAAGGTCACATAAAGATTCTGGTGTCGATGGAATCGGGGACCTTGTTGGTAAGTCAGCCTGCATATATACACATAAAGTGATTACTTACTTAATTAAGATAATATCTCAAAATACTATTTGTGCTTTTAAAAACTTTTTCTTTTTCAACTTTTAAAAATAGGAATTCAATCCTCACTGGATTATTTGGTTGACTTGGGTGTTAATGCAGTTTGGATTTCTCCAATTTACAAATCCCCCATGAAGGACTTTGGTTATGACATTTCTGATTTCAAAGATATTGAACCTATTTTTGGAACCATTGAAGAGTTCAGGACCATGGCCGCTGAAATGAAAAGCAAAGGTACGTTGATACCCCAATAATCATGATTTGTGAATTTGATGATTTCCTTTTTATGAACCACCAAATAACGTTGTATGTAAAAAAAACTTCAAAAAACCTACTTGACTTTGCATTGTTGTTGTATTAGACCCTTATTTGAACAATTATTCGCTCCGCCTCAAGCAGTCAAGCAGCACAGGAAGGTTAATTGCAACCGTTTTTAATACCATACCATCCTGCATAAAAGGATGTCCCGGCACCATTTGTGCAAATAGCCTATTGACTAAGAGACCATTATTTACAGGCAACTGGTAGAAACGTGTGTCGACCCCTCGAACCTGATTGTAAAACCGCTACCCTTGCTTGCTTTTTTTCCGATTTTCGTCGATTACATTCTTTAACCCACACGCCCACAATCTCTGTCCTTATCTCAAATATGATTAGGGTCGCCCCCTAGGTTCCTATAATATTTTCAAACGTTTAGGACCGCAACCAGAAAAAAGAGGGTTAAATTATGATGCTCCTTTTACATGATATTATGTCCATATCTGTAACTGTCTGTATCTGTCTATATTTGTATCTGTATTGTCTGTTTATTCTATATTTATATTTTATTTAAGCCAAAAATCGGTCCAGTGTGCGGAAAAAATTTCGTAGTTTTCGCTTTTATGTTAACTTTGTTAACGATTGGTTGGGATATATTTGGAGAATTATACTTATTTTTTCTTTTCTTTGGCTGATCTACATAGGTATCAAGCTTATCATGGATTTTGTCCCCAACCACTCAAGCGATCAGCACGAATGGTTCCAGAAATCTATTCGTCGAGAGGCACCCTACGAGGATTATTATGTATGGAGGAATGCCAGTAGTTTCGATTCTGAAAATAACCCTCAGCTCCCAAACAATTGGGTACTTCTAACTACTTATTAATATGCTCTATTTCCTCTTGTTCGAAAAAGTGATAAGGTTGTAATGAAAAAGATATTTTCTTCTGTGACTATATAGGTCAGTGTATTCGGAGGTCCTTCCTGGACATGGAACGACGATCGTCAGCAATTTTATCTTCATCAATTTGTCGCCGAGCAGCCTGATTTGAATTTTGAAAATCCCAAAGTGTTAGAGGAACTCTTGGACGCAATGAAATTCTGGTTGGACTTGGGAGTAGATGGTTTCCGTGTTGATGCGGTCCCACACATGTTCGAAGACCAACGGTTCTTAGATGAGCCCCCAAATCCCGACAGGTATATACCTACATTACATTTCTATGTAACACCAAATAATTGCTTAGTATGTGCTATTAAAATGTAGTTTTTACATTATATTTATTATTCTGTGCGTTTTTAGGGATCCAGAAACTACTCCGGAAGAATGGTCCTATTGGTCCCACCCTTACACTTACAACCTTCCTCAAGTACTCGACGCATTGGCTCAATTCCGTAAACTTCTTGACATATATTCTCTTAAGACCGGAGACCGAAAGTAATCAAAACAATTGCAGTATTAATTAAGCTGATAGTGAATTTTAATTTTCATAAATCTTATTGGAACATATTCTGAATCATAGGGTTATGATGGTCGAAGCTGGTGTTCCAACATTAGACGAACTTTTTGAATATTACGGAACTGCAGAAAAACCTATCGCTCATTTCCCATTTAATTTCGAACTAACTAAAGTCGTACCTCCACTCAGCGGAGCAACTTTCCAGAATATACTTACAAATTGGTATGCCAAGCTTCCCGAAGGAGCTACTTCAAACTGGTTGATTGGCAATCACGATCAAAAACGAGTCTCTAAAAAATTCGGAACTCAAGTCATTGATGCTTTAAATATGATCAATTTGCTCTTGCCTGGAAGTACAGTTACTTATTACGGAGAGGAAATTGGTATGGAAGACACTTTCCTTACTTGGGAGCAGACTGTCGACCCTGCAGGTGATAATCAAAATAGTATTTTATATCAGAACAGACAGATATAATAGGAAAAAATAATTTGTTTCCTCGTAATGCATTAGGTTGCCAGGCTGGACCTGAGAAATACGAGCAGTACTCTCGGGACCCATGCCGTACACCAATGCAGTGGAATGCCTCCACTAATGCAGGTAGGCTTTTGTAAAACAGCATTTTTATTCTAAGAAGTTTTCTCTTTCAATGCTCTTCTGGTTTGTATGTTTTATAGAGAACTAATAACTGTTGATAATAATCTTGGGTGACTTATGTATTCTTGTGCTCGAAAATTTTCGCAGGATTCACAACTGGGGATTCTACTTGGCTGCCTGTCAATCCCAATTATCAAACAGTGAACGTAGCATCACAACTTGCCTCCCCAGAAAGCCATATTAAAGTCTATAAGCAGATTTCTGAATTGAGAAAAACAGAGGCTTGGAAACACGGAGGATTGCAATTTGCAGCTCCAAATCAAGGACAAATATTTGGATTTACAAGGTACAATAACATTATATAGCAGAATATGTATTCTGTGAGTCAGATTCAGATCTCCAGATCAGCACAGATTCAGATCTCAGTTAAGTTTTAAATAAGTCTAGGTATATATTAGTAATGCAATTCAAAGGCGTAATATACGAAACGAATTTTGATGATTTTTGTTCTTGTTCAGAATTTCAGAAGATGGCACCGGTTTCTTAGTTCTGATTAACTTCAGCGAACTTCTAATCACTGTTAACGCTGGATCATCTTTCCAAAATGTCCCACCAACAGCTACAGTTGCTTCTAGAAATGTTGGATTCATTCCATCAACAACTGTAATTGGGTACGCATCTTTCATTATAAATGTTCATGAAATTACTAATAGTTTATGTCTATGAAAAATCCGAGAAGTGCTTCTTTGGCTTGGTTCATGGCTAATATTGAGTTCTAAAATATTTTCAGAACAGACATAATCAATTATACATTGTACTATTAGTATTAACATAAATGTTATGAAAGTGGCTGCTATAAATGAAAGTGCCTAGAAACGAACTGAAACAAAAGTTTCATACCAAAAGATAGTATGATTACTAATCTCAACTTCCTTTCTAATGTGAATTGAATTATTGCAGATCGAGTGTGACCACTGCCAATATTGTGGTTGGAGCTAAGTCCAGTTTAATTGTCAAATTCTGAACGGAAGAATTTACAGCTATAGCGATCCTTTAACCTTCTCGCCTGAGATATCTTTAGTCTTGCTCTTGCCGTTGATGTACGAAAACGGACATCGAGTTCGAAAATTATAATTTACCTTATTGTTGATTCCATCATAAAACAATATCATCAATGTTAATCAATAAAAGGTTAGTTAGTAGTACCCTTTGACTTACTAACTAACCATATTAATATATAATATCCAAAAATTGTTTGTTATAACGTCTTTATTTCAAATAGGATCAGGGAATAAATTAAAATCATATTATTATATGAATACTTTCAATTTCAATCCAGGATAGAAAAGAATACAAATGGACCACATTTTACAAATAGATTGACGATTAAATATAGCAGGACATAAAATGCTTTTGCTTATGGAGGTCTGTGTGGGATATAGAATTGCACTCACTCAACTCGTATTTTGCGATTAATGCAATGCATTCCCTCCCATGGTTTTAAACAAAGCATCTTTAAAGCTCATTTTTACAAATGCATATTCTGGGTCAGTAAGTACAAAACCATAATGAAAGACCAAGGATGTCATAAAGCCGATAACAATGAAGACTTGAAGACTATCTATATATATTCAACTGATGTACATCCACATGCATATCTACTACAATAAGATAACGAACAAGTTCATTGTGGTACGTTCCTTTAGATTTTTTACGTACCTTAGATCCCTTATACTATGTACCTACATCAAAGAATAACTGGAAAAGTGTTCATCTTTGAGGTCAAAGTATATATCAATAGTGGACAGTGTACATAAGTTTTCAGTCCGGCAATTCTATTACTGATAAGTTCTTTTTGCTTTGAAGTTAGTAATAAGTAGCTAGGTTTGCAGAGATTTAGAGAACAAATATATAAATATTATGGTAATCTATTACGTAGTAATAGACAGTAAGAGAGTCACACTTTTGATAACTCAAACTTCTAAAACTTTTAAAAACCCCAATGGATTTTTTCTTTCAAGGTTGAAGTTTTGGTTTCGTATTTGGGTACAGAATATTCTGAGAATTTAAAATACGTGGAGAGGTATGAAAATACTCTTTGATAGAAAACGTTCTCAAAAAATCAATTATGAATCTTAATAGAACATTTCCTAGCCCATTACTTAGTACCGGCATGTAAATAACTATTTGTTTAATTGCTACATAATAATAATTAAGCATTACATAACTGTACCTATATTATATGCAATGTATGTAGTGAAAATGATTGTTTTGCATTGAAATATGAAAATGGTAATTTTATTCAAATCATACAGATTTCGCCTTTGGCCTTACATAGAATGTACAAAATAAATGTTCAGTATTCAATAGCTGTTGCAGCTAAAGTAATCTAATTGAAGATTAAGGCCTACATTAGGAGAAGAGTTGCATGGCTTAACAAAAAATTTCCCTAACTCTGCAGCAACTGCTTATTATCCGTGGTGATGCCCATGATGATGATGGTGATGTCCATGATGGTGATGTCCATGATGGTGATGCCCATGATGATGGTGATATCCATGATGATGATATCCATGATTGTGATGTCCATAATGGTAATGTCCATGATGATGGTGATGGTGTGGACAATATGGCCCATTTGAGAATAAACAGATAGTCAGAGGGTCAGGGTCCGCTTTGCCTCCAAATTCGGACATAATGCACAGAGCCACAAAAATTAAGGAAGTAAAACTGAATAATGAATATTTGAGCTTCATTTTCACCTGAAATAGTAATTTTTTCCCATCAGTATATCGCTGGAATAAATTATAGACGCGACCAAAGTTTAATGTGGTAATAAATTTGAGAAAGCGATTCTAAATCAGCTTCTCTTACTTCTATGCAAAAAACGAATCCAAAGAGGTTTTCTGTTATAAGTTTGCAGACTGTGGCTGAATGAGATGAAGTTGAGCTGCCTCCTTTCGCGAACGGTTTAACTTCCCTTTCCCAACCGAAAAGAGCTTTATATACTAATGTTTCTCCTCGGAAGATGAGGTTGGGAACCATCTTCATTCTTCGGCCGTTGACTTCTCCTTTTGTATCTTACTAAACCTTAAATCTGAAAAATAACGACAAAAAAATGTTCATTCACACTTAGAACGATTCATCTTTCGCCCCGTCAGTTTTTGTACAGCTTCAGATGCCATAGCCTTGCATTTCTTGCATTGTCACTGTCACTGTTTTTATTCCAAACAACTAATTATCAGCGAACATTACCTGTTCGTGATGGTAAATACTTGTCCTCTCCACTTACACTATTATTAGTTATCTGCATTTATTACGCAGTAGTACTGCCATGTCATAAATAGGAATTACTAATAGAAAATAGTTCAATAACTTTACTAATAGTTCATACAAATTAATAGATCCAATCCAATGCGGACCTGTAAACAAGGCGCTGATCGTGCACTGACAGTATAAATTTAAGACACAATAATTTATAGGTTAAAACGTATAGATTTTAAATTGTGAGCTATGGAGCATCTTCACCATTTGGAATCAAAAGATCCAATTGCGCTGATTTGTACATTGCCTAATCATTAAGTTCGATGCATTATCCAGAGGATACTCATTGGATTCGCATGCATCTGTCAGATCTTTGTCGAATTTATTCGTTTCTATGTATGACGTTTGCATGAATATCATAGTACATCGTTAGCATCCCCAAGCCCCCAATATTTTCACTTTTTCATAATATACAATGAATATCCCTAGCCTTAATTCTTACTGGTACGACCGGTAGAACTGATTGTTTAATGCTTGTGTAAATATAAACGAAAATCCAAGAAAAAACAGCATCCAATGTTGCGTTGTTTTGAATTTTGAAAACAATTTTCCAGCCAATTGATGTAATAGTGGAGTGTCTCTTTCTTGAATTATGTACGGAATTCAGCACATTCTCCCCTTTAACTATAATCTCATCACAAATGAATGTTATTTCACCTTTATCGGAAATTGACACTGCCATTCTCTTCTCCACTCTGACAACACGGAGGAATAGTCAATTATCCGATGAATGATGACATTATACAACTCATACCAGGTATTTTTTTGGTGGATTTTAACGAATTTATTAATACATGGGTTTTCCTATGATTCCACTATTCGGATTATACCTATAAAATATACGCACATCATTTTACGTGGAATTCCCTAGCTTTTAGTCAGTCATAACCTCATAACTTGACTTTACCTTCATAGTATACTATGCCTAAGGAACACGGTCACGACTATCTCTGATTAAGCACATTGAAGTGTCATCAGGATTATGTCAGCATTAAATGTATGTAAACTAATTAGTTAGATACTACATCATAGAATTTGATGTAATGAAGAAATTACATCATTATATGATAATTTCACAGAACTGTGTTGTGGTACCTATGTTTACAAAAAGTTCCTCATGTTGACCAGCTGAAGACATGACGGCAAACATTTGAACGTGGACTTGAACTTCAAAGGACAATGTATACATAGGGCAATTATAACATGAAGATAATAAATCTGTAATGTGCAGTTCTAAGACCATTATTATTTCATTGTCATTGATGCTTTTCACTTCAAGCTAATAATGCATGGTCCCATTATTATGAAAGTCTATAGACCGACTTTTATCACTAAATTAATCAACCTTAATAAACTACATGCTACTACATGTTTTAAGTATTACTTAATTAGCAGGTCAGGCAGGTGCATAAATTCGCCATAAATGCAATAGCTAGAAACTGAATTTACTTACAGTTTTTTTTGGTAACTACTAAGATTTACAGAGCAGTTAGTTTAGTGCTAGCCAGTACAAGTGTTGTGCAGTTGTATAATAATAAATAATGCATAAAAGGTACGATGTAATATTTTTATTGTCCTATAAAACTATATGAATATTTTATGATTTATTCCAGGCAGGGGATAACAAATGTACCACTCGAAAAGAGTATAAGGTGACATATAATGACACGATATATCGCTTCTGCATGGTATAAACATTTTAGTTATAGAGTAACGCGAAGTGGAAATAAGGATTGGAAATCAAGAACTGAGCAAAAAAATATCAAAATATTTACAAATCTTTCAAGGAGATCAAATAAGCATATGTACAAATAATTGACATATAAACGCTTGCTAAAGATTGTGCGTATAATATGAAGTCTGGAGGGTAGTGGTACATAGCCGACATCCGACAGGTATACAGTGCGGAACAAAAGTATAGATACGCCGATATTTTTCAATAAAAACTAAGGGGACAAATAATGAAGCCAACTAAATATCTCAACTTTCTACGACTAAGTATGTACCACATGCGACAGGTACATATCCGACATCCGACGGGTACGTATAGGTATACGACATCCGACAGATACATATGCGTCATCCGACGGGTACATATTCGACATCCAAATCGGATAGAGAGGTTACAAATCCGACACTCAAGTAATTTAGAGATTTTCGGACACACAAAAATTAAAAATAACGAATAAAGAGTTCACGCCCATCAGAATTGAAGCAAATGCACCAAACTCCAAGAAAAAAATATAAATTCAAGCAAATGTGTCAAAATCTAAGTAAATAATTAAAAATTCAAGCAAAGGTTTTGTTTGCATTTGCTTGGATTTGCCAGTACTTTTTGTACCACTACCCTTAGTATGCAGTCTGCACAATTCATTAGATTTAGTGGACAGAATAGGAATAATATTCATTACAAAGCGTTTCTGTGTACGATTATCTGATTAGCGAAGCGAAAGGGTTTCAATGTACGAACTTGACATATGGACACTTAACGTCAACACTAGCACTGCAACCAGCAATGAACGCGTAATAAGTTCTTGTTTGTCATGTCTACTAGTTAATCTCTCTGTTTTCTTCATGGGCTTGTCTTACCTTATGCGTGTGTACAAATATGTTGATTTCTAACAACAATGTCGAGCAAGCCTTCGATATTATTCCAGTGTAATAACATGCAACTTATGTTTTGTTACATTTTCTTTCCGTAATGAATGTTAACCTGAATATTTGCCGGCCGCACGTGTATTCTGTGGTACCTACCTACTTATTACTGCAGGTGAACCAAAGGGATTGATTCTTCATATTATGCAAATTTTACACAAACAACATTTACCTGTACAATAGTACGAGATGTGGGTGCTATGCTATGAATTTTAAATTCCAATCTTAAATGTCCAAGTACATTATTTAACTTAGTAAATATTTACGTGCGTATCCTTACCTCATAATATATAGGTGTATCTATCGTATATGTGCCACTTGTATAACAAGTGTGTTTGTATATACATAATATTGCTTGGCATCTCTAGAATTGTATACAGATATTCAAGATCTGGATGTTAATGAAACTTGTGTATAGCAAAAGATAAGTGAAGACTGAAACTATTAGAAAAGATAAACGAAAACATAAAATATGAACATGATTCATTTCATTAGAGCTAAATACTCATATGGTGCGTAGTTATCGTAATTGTATGTAAGCAACCTGGAGGATAATGTGTACAGATGAGGTAGATATGTACATTAAGGTAACACAGTTGAGTTTAGTCTACTACTGTTCGACCTTTTCGAATTTGTAATCAAATGATGCGATCTTTAGTACCCTTCCAATATACTACCCTTTTAGTTATATATGCACGAACCAAATGAGATTGACATGCTCTACACCAGTTTTATTACTCTCTTTAGGGAAACAAGATCACACATTTAATCTAGAATCGTCTGTAAAAGGGCGTACAACCGTTAAATTTTGCTAATGGATCCTTTCTGCGTTTTAATTGATGAGGGAACGTGTAATCTCTGCACCTACGCACAATTAAATACAACTTCTTCCCATTTATTTTAATGTCCACATTTTAATTAGCCTAAATTATTGTGTAATCTGTGCTTCGCATGTTTAAGGCCTTAATGACAATGGACATCTTTGTGAAAGCTCCATTTGCAAAACAAAATCCTAGACTCTCCAGTGCTGCACTGAACCTTTGCTCCACTAGTTCAAATTATTAAGTGACCTGTTTAAATGATCGACGTAACAAGGAAAATTGTGTCTCAGAATATTTATTCTTAAAATAGGGTATGCAGTCTATATTTTCCTCTGTGTGCAATAGTACAATTCTGAATCGTCATAATACTCCGAAAATACCTGGGCCACTGTATCCGTTTGTTTCTAAGATCGGTGTTTTCTTGCCCCTATAGAATGTTAAACATCCGAAAGTGTATAGAGCAGAATAAGGAATAACACCAATCCAACCAACGAAAGGTAAATATTTTGAACCTGTCTCCCCAAGATGCTTGTATCTGTAGATATGCTAGTTGTGACATTTTTTACAAAATGGGCGATACACGGTTATACCTTTACATACAATTATTTTCATCATTGCATAAATTGCTGATAGATTCCCCAAAATTCTAGAAAAACAAAATTACACATGATTGCACTAAGTTCGTATTCAGTAATCATGGCCTTTGCCTTTCAGACGTCCATGAAGGTTTCCGTCATTTGTTGCTCTGCAATGCAAGCGTGTCTACTTATAATTGTCACTTGTTTTATGTCTACCGAGACTATTGACTACAGTGGTATTTGAATCACTGTAAATAGCAAATTAAAGCGAACAAAAACATGAAGTATACTTAAATATGCCATCGTTTTGTTAATATCCTCATGTATACTAGTGAAGTGGTATTTGAATCACTGTAAATAGCAAATTAAAGCGAACAAAAACATGAAGTATACTTAAATATGCCATCGTTTTGTTAATATCCTCATGTATAGTGTCATATGCATTTCTTTTACATCTCTCAAGTTCTCTCCCTATTGTACGAAGCTTTCAAAGCAGTCATGGAATCTGACTTCTCCAGATGCAATCTATATTCCTAAAAAAAGTCCCACTTTTATGTCACATCTATTATTGCTTGTCCTCGGTGCATAATTAAAAATTGCCCTCACACCACTTGCTCACATAAATATATTATACAGTACCTATCACTAAGTATATGTGCCGAATACTTGAATATTGTATTGTGCTACAGTGCCACTCGTTTCGTGTTAGTTACGTAATTGAAGTACTATCCATGATTAAACGAAGTGGATTTGGTGTGCGTATTCAGCTATATACAACACTTTCAATTAAAAGCGTCAAGTTTTTATTACATCTCGCTCGACTTCACAAGGCTATGGTCAAGGTCATAAATGGGTTATGTACATAATAATGGTATAATATATGCAAGATAGACACGAGAGAGAGGGATACAAGATACAATGCTAGTATCTTCCCATCAGGGACTGTGTATTTAACGGTTGGGGTTGTACGCGACAAAAGGAGGTCTGGGATATAAATATATAAGTAATCAGGTATGCATATATCTCTTCACTAAATATACAGACTTTTGGTACAGAGATTTTATTAGTCGTCGTTCTTCATTTGGTCTGAAGCTAATCTCAAAATTTTGTATTCTCAGATCTGTACGTAAAGTAAAGTAAAATTAAATTAAACCATGAGCGACTACAGTGTTGAAGGAGAGTGGAATAATTTCATTATTAAATACATTAAACCGGAGGATCATCCGAAATTACTTGAGCTAATATTCGCTCATCTTGTTTCATGCATGAGTATTGTTGGCTACGAAGATGCCGAAGCTGAAGATTGGGAAATCATTTTTAAATCCTTGCTCACAGATAAAAATCAGCTTCACTTCATGGCTGTAGATAAAGAATCCGGAGAGGTAAAAAATAAATGTATTTTAATGTAGCTACTCAAATTAAAAATATGAATGAAAATCGAGTCACGGTACTTATGAAGAACAACTACTTCAAATATGTAGATAGCTGGATTCAGAATAATTGGAACTGCAAAGAAAGGTGAACCAGAACACATGCCCGACTTTAAGCACAAGAAAACGAAAATTATTTTTCAAACAATGATTGATATGGGCATTGAATGCCGTATCAACGACTACACAGAAGTGGAATACTATGCAGACTATTTTGGAATGTGTGTGATTCCAAAGTATAGACATCGGGGTCTGTGTACTGAATTGTACAGAAGGGCAAATGAGTTGTGCAAATCTCGAGGATTTACAATGGCAAAAGTCTCATTTGCAAGTCCTTTTAGCAGAAAAGCAGGATTTACACATGGATTCAAACGATTGGGCAAGAAACTTTGCATCGACTTTAAGGATGAAAATGGCGTTCCTCTTAAGCCAGATATTGATCCTCGTTGGTACATCGATATGGGAATCTTTGAATTATAAAAATTGAGATATTGTCAAGTCATTATATGCATAATTTTAACATGTTGGATCACACAGATATTATTTCCGCAATAAATTCTTCACGTAATTATCCATAAATTGCAAGCAGAAAATAATTTATTTTGAAAATATCATTCCTTTTGTTATGGTCAAGAAAAGAAATGATACAAGGAAAGAATACAAACGTCGCGTCACAAAAAAGCATTTCATTTCATGAAATATCGAAGGAAGTGGCATTACAATAGCCAAAAAGGCATATCAAAGTACATCCTAAATATGTAACTCCCGCAGCATCCAATAAAAGTATCTGAGGCCTGCTCACTAGCTCTGAATTTTCTATGAACCTGCTCTGATGGGAAAAATGTCATGTACTTAGGACACAAAAGAATATTTTTCAAAAAAGAGCAATGGAAATATGCATTAATAAATATATTGCATTGATGTAGCATCCGTATGATCTCGTTGTTGCTGTCAAATGTGGCAATGTGGAATACAGAAACCAAATATTATTATTCTGAACCACTTGCGTAGTTCAAAACCATAAAAGAAGCATGTACATTGGAAAGAATCATTCGCACACTCTTTGTATAAAAATCGGTGACATTTCTAAACATATAAAACTAAAAATGCATGCTCATGTCACATTTTAGTATAAAACCCAAACTTTTCTAACTCAAGATTTACATGATATTGATGTATGAATTCTCTGTAAAATGAAATCATTATAACTATTTGTCCTTGGTAGGTAGTAATAGTAGGTAAAAATTCGGTGAAGTTGAAAACGGTTCATAAATATAGTTACTTAGATTTCACCATTTGTTGCTTTTAAAAAAATTAAAAGTCCCTATATATTACGAGTAGATTATGAGTTGATGAGAATGAGCTCACATTAAATTCAGCTCTCTAAACACAATTACTGAATTGAATCAAGTGAAACCAAATAGGTAATATCCTTTGCAATTTTCAAGGTCGAAACTCTTAAAGGACGATAGGAGACAATGCATTGTTAATACTTGACAGATAATTAATGTTATCAGTTTATCAGTACTTTTAACTCACATTCATAATAGCATTCCACGGTAATGTAATACTCTGCACACCTAACTTTACTCTCATTTAGTGTCATAATAAAATAGCACAATTTGCTACAATTAAATGTTGAATGAGATCCAAGAAAGTAAGAGCATATCCTAAATTCTAATTAAATTCTAGAGATCATAAATCCATTAGGAAAATGGAGAAAGTTGTAGGAGATTGGGAAGGATTTGAGTTCAAATCTATTAAGGAGGAAGACAAACCGAAAATTTTAAAGCACATGAGAGAATTCATGTATTACCCGTCTCTTCGCATTGTCGGCTACGAGAAAGACAATAAAATAATGGACGACGATCACGAAGCAATGTTTTCAACTTTTCTCAATGACAGTCATAAACTGAGTTTTTATGCTGAAGACAAGAAAACGGGAAAGGTAATCAAGTCTTTAATATTATATTGAACAATTCGTATGGAAGTTAATTGATTCGCAAGTAATTGCGGAGTAATGTTCACCTTGTAAAACTGGGAGATAATTATTAGAGCAAGGAATTATACAAACAATATCTTTTTACATTTTGTTATAAAACAATTAGTGCCATAATATAATTAGGAATAATTTTATAGTAAAATCCAATTGAAACTTTGAAGGTTGCGGGTGTTAGGATCATAATTGGAGTGAATCGAAACGATGCTCAACCGAAAAGAATCTACCGTCATCCAAAGAGCCAAGCCATTTCAGATTTACATGGTGAACTTGACGAGAGATGCAAAGTATTTGAGAAATATCCCGATGTATCACTCTACGCTGAGTTTTTCGGAGTTTCTGTTGACCCTGAATTTCAACAACGGGGACTTGCGACGGAAATGTATTCTAGAGCTATTGCCCTACTCAAAGCAAAGGGATTCACTTTGGCCAAATGCGGATTCTCTGGTCCTTACAGTAGAAAAGCTGGCATCAAAAATGGATACATTGAATTGGGAAGAACGTATTTGAGAGATGTTAAGGATCACAACGGAGTTTTATTACATCCCAATGCGGGAGACGATCAATACATCGACTCAGGTGTTTTTGAAATAAAATAAGTCTATTCGTATACTAAATATGATTTCAATACACATAATAATATGTTTCACTAAAAATAATAAGTACATATAATAATATGGAGTTTTCAAAGCTTCACTCTAGATAAAAAGGGTTTTGCTTCCAAAAGTTACAAGATTTTTAAATGTTCCATGTTTGTTAAAATAATAATGATACAGTTGGTGAATTCAGCTCAATAAAAAAGTTAAATTATTACAAGTACGCAAGCAAATGTTTATCATTATTGTTGATTCGTATTATAATTTTATAAAATTATCCTAAACGTTATTTCATCTTTCACTAACAGTTTTGTGGATAACATGCATTACACAGATTTGGCATAATACTTGTAAGTTGCTTTAGAGGACCTTCTGAATAAAAATATTTGTACTGTCAGTGCACATGTTCCTAAAGCAAATAAAATATAAAAAGGAAATGATTTTCCGACATAATAGAATTCCGGTGTGTCCATTTCTATTTCTGCCTCTCCGTCTTGTACTCCTCCAGATTCACTTTTTTCCGTTTCCTTTGGAGCTGGCTGAATGATCTCGCCAAAAATTGATATAGACACTGGTCTGTCGTTTTCTGCCAGAGTAGGAGCCACAATAATCGGTTCTAGAAATGCTAACAACAAAACGTTAATGTAGCTTGCAGATGTCACTTCTCTGACTCTGACTGTTTCACTTAAGCTTTTGATTACACTTTATTTCTACGAACCTCTAAATTCCATTTATATCCAACATATTTCCAAAATAAGTTTTAAATGACATAAGATAACCAACAATCCATAAGATTTAAAAAGCGAGATATTCTTTGGGCTCCTTGCCCGAAAGGGATATTAAAATAAGCATTCAATAAAAAGACATATACCTACCTGTATCTTTATTGATAGGAATTTGAGATGTGGAAATGACACTTTTGTCAAATGGATGTCCATTTACCTCGCCTCTAGAAGTAGTACCTGTATTTTCCATTTGTGATTGGTTTGTTTGCTTAGAATTGTTCTCAATTGACTCATGGGAAGTTCTACCTGAATCAATTTCAACACTCTGTGTTTGTAAATTTTTCTCTGATAATCCCGGTTCTTGATTTACAAATCGTACATTGCTAGTTGTTAGCATTGCTTCCGAGACAGAATAGTGATAGCTATTCAAAAAAACAACAAAAATGAAAATAGTCTTCGCGTTTTCCATTTTTGTCAAGCAAAGAATAATATGCTGCTTATAATGTTACTGCTGACTGTGCCTAGTTTTAAGAACCGACAATTAAGGAATTTATTTCTCTCAGCTACGCCAATAATTGTTTCTGATATTGTGATCAAAAACATTCTCCCTTAAGAAAAAGTATGTCCACTACATGTTTTCTTGTACTGTCTCACCAGTCTTAACAAACGTGTATGTAGTTTCATTTGTATACTAAAAATAAATCCCTTTTTACGCGCATATGTACGTCTGTCTGTTCATCAAGAAAGAAAAATATATTATATTGTAGGCAAGGCCTCGATGATAGTTCCAACAGTAGACGATTTCGAACAAGGTCCTCCATTTTCAAAACACATTCGAAGCCCTATGAGATTCCACTGTAGGACGTTAAATGTATCACCAAAAAATGGAGTACCTTACAAAACGTGTCTATTGTCAACATAAGAGATAAGGTTTTTGTTCAACCTGCTTCGGTCGGTCATGTCATAAAATAAGTAATTTTCTCTTTGCATCTATTTATTTACATGTTAACCAAGGGATATGCTACATAAAGATAAGACTGGCTAGGTGTACACGAATTATTTTACTTTTACAAGAAATCATTTTATTATTCCTTCATCTCTTCACATAATATTATAATAAATGCTTAATACTTTGATTATTATGTTTTCAAGACATTTTTGTCGAAAAGTATTTGTAAGTTAAAAAATAAAATGTGGATGTAGTAGAAAAAAGAAAGAGAAGTGACTATGTAGAACTAGGTAATTGTTAGAATTATTTTGGTATACATATGTGATGATAGTGATACTATACACACAAATGATAAAGATACTTTCAAGTTATCAAGGTTCCTTTGTAGTTCAAACGTTGTTAAGCATTTAAGCATAAGCAAGCCCTTTCCGAGAAGGGATTCAATTGAAGCCATTCTGGAAACTCTTACCATGTTGACGTTGGATTAGGTGGCTTTTGTAACTACTTACCTTACCTAGGTATGTCAATCAAGTGTAGTAACACTAACACTACTTTAATAATAAGTCTTGACCATCCAATATATCTGTACGCTAAGCTCTGGCACTGTACGTGCATATGATAATGTGAACTCTTACTGTAATGCTGTATATTATAAGGTTTGAGTCTACATTCGAAGAGCACTTAGAGTCTCTGATTTAAGTCCCCAATGACTAATTTGAGAGGATCTTTAGTGCAAAACTTAAGAGGATTTCATTCAACTAACTACGTTTGCCACCATGGGTCCTGTGTAATTGTGCCACTAATCTCTTAAGCCATGATAAAATAAAATTAAGCCATGTTATGATAAAATATTCTTCGACCTTATGGAAAATCTGTTCCCAGGAATTTAGGGTAGAAAAAAGTTGTTGTAATCCGTAGGTATCTTAGAACAGTTTGCTATAGTATATTTTTCAATAGAATTTGTCATTAGTATATGGAGAAGCAGTCTTGTATGAATTATGATTATGAATGGTTTCTTTATTTCCCTACAGCCATAAATGTCCTTTATAAAATTATGATCTCTTTTCTCCAAATTCAAGGATGTTTTTGAAAACAAATCGTTATACAGTCTTTTAAATAAAAATGTAACTCAAAGACTCACAAAAGGAAGGTAGCAACCATCGCCGTACCGTTATTACGTCATTCCTCCGAAGCTTAGAATTCAAAATAGCTTTCAATTTCCTAAATGGAAAAGGCCTACATAATGGTTTGTAAAAGTTGTCCTAATCTTTTATTCCAAAGAATCGCTAGAATAAGCTGGCTGCTACTTAAAACCTTAATTACTAATATAAGTCAGAACGCAGTTTAGCACAATATTCGCTTCTATTTCCAAAGATATTCCTCTCGTCAGTCCCATCATGCCTTTTAAACTTTTGCACTACTATTCATCATCCAGGTAGGACTTCAAAAGTCAACATTCTACTATGTCAGCAGAATTCTCTGAGTGGATTCAAGGAGATCATTAACTAATTTATTTGTGCAAATTCATTGTTGCAGAAGGTAATATCAGTTTAAGACATGAAAATTACGAGAATATAATTCGGTAAGCTCAGTTCCGGGCGGACTCAGGTTATGATGCATCTCTTTGTAAATATTAAATTATCCAATTCTGAGCTAGTTAACCTACTACAAATTGCAAGTTGTATTTACATACACCACCTATAGAATTTACAGACTAATGTATTAAATCTCTTACATGCAAATCTTACAGTATGTTGAAGAATTACGATTGTTATACTAGCCATCATTTCTTTATGCCCCTTAACTGACTATATTTTTCAATTATTAACAGCTTGAGGATTGTTTTCAAGCTCATGAGATGGAGATTTGCAATCTAGAATAAATATATCATTTGTAGTTGTAGGTAAAAGAAGGTAGAAGGGAGCGGGGGGGGTGTATCTAATAATGTAGGAGACAAATATAAATGTAATATTTGATAACAAATACGGTAGTGCAATGCAGATCTTAATTACTTTAAGCACTTACACGAATAAAGAAATCTCCAATGGAAAGATACGAGAGAAAAAGAGATAAGAGGAAAGGAATTCCAAGAATTTGCTGACACTGACTTTATCCGGTATAAATCTTGAAATTGGCTACGGCATACGGTATAAAACTAACGATGAACATGTGTTACAGTTAGAATTTTAATTCAATACAATTCTAAAGATGTAACTGTAGGTTGGGTCTAGAGAGTGTTCAAAGATCAAAGGAGTTGACTGTTGCAATCTATACTAAGAAGAAGCCATACTTTCCGTTATCCCACTCACTTTTGTTTTCGTCAGTTTCAGTATGTGCTTTCTGTAGCAAGCAGTGAATGAGGACGACCGGGGCATGGAGGAGCTGAGCGAGACATGGGGAAGATGTATGTTTTTGCTAGTTACCCCGACCTATCTTGAAATCCAAATTGGATATCTAACTCATAATGTCATGAAGAAGCTTAGGACGGATAGTTAGGAACATTACATTAGGAACATTAGTGTAAGTTAAGTAAAACGCTCTCGTCTAGTCAGCTCTGCTAAAGTGGATGCACTATTTACAGGAAAAATATGGAAATAGACAACATAATTCAACTCTGCGTAGCTGGCGACTTATTTATGGCCAAGTGTACTTAAGTTACTTACTTAGGTATGTTATGTACTTTTGTGGCGTATGCTAACAAGTAACATCCCTCCTTCTCATCCTCATCTACGCAGTAAATCAACGAAACCAGTAAACGTATAATGAGATGCCTCCGTTGGAAGACATCAACTTGAGTCAAGACTGTCATAAATAATCAATGCTTAGTAACCGCATTATAATACCCTTGTACTCCTCTACTTACGACCACCACTATCCCCGATCCTCCATCTCCTACAAACATTTACTACTCCAAATAATACATCTTCTTCTTCTCAACCCTTTCATAAAAAATTCTTTCATTGCAACTTCCAACCAGAGTTGCCTACATAGTAAATGAAATCTGGTTTCCTATTTCTTATACTAACTACCACTACGCTTCCATCGCCTTCCTTCCTTTTCCCCACAACAACATCACACAGGCTCAACCGTAATCTCTTAACAAGATAGACTCTACTACAGAAAAGCAAGGAAAATAATATATGACAAAACTGTTTGCACTAGACGAGTGAAATGAAGAAGAAAGGCATTTTCGTAATAAATCTCAAGCTTCAGCTCATCAGCTCTTCTTCGGCATCTATCAAGGGAAAGGGAGGATTTTATTTCATTACATTTGCTTTCCATCTTTCTCTTAAATAAGCCTTCCTCTTCAAAAGTAGATTAAGGTAATGCTCTATCTCCAACTATATAGTACAACTGCCATTAAAAACAAATAAATACGATTCTCCTTTTTCTCCTCAGCTCCTTCAACCGTTTTTATAACACACTACTCTAGTGGCTTATATTATTCATAAAATCATAAATGTTTTAATGTTCGTGAGTACTTACGAATGATATTATTATGAGAAATTATAATGCATAGGTATTTATAAATTACGGAAATTAATGATATATAAATGTTGGTGGAAGTAGATACTTAGTGTAGGTTCTTGGTTTATTCTGTAACGACTAAGAATAAGATAGATAAGCATATCTTTAGCGAACAAGAGCTGCTCGTAACAATAAGTAACTCTTTATTTACAATAATTTCATCTTCATTACTCAAAACTCAAGACTACTGTATTATGCATTTTGCATTAGTATTTAGATCCCCATAAAATATTCTGCTCCACTATTATTTAGTGTATAAACAATTCTTCTTCTTCTTCTGTTAAGATGACAGCCACAGCGAACTGGGGATTGCACCACCGAAAGCTCCCATTTTACTTTGCATACCATTTATTTATGACCACATTGCACTATTAGGTATGTTTATTACTGGTAATAAAACTCTCTAAATGGTTCTTTCTCGATAGAATTATAAAATTTTAGCATTTAAATGCAATAAATATGAATCTTGTTTGATATATGGAAAAAACTTAAAATCAAGCATAGATTGATATTTAAAAGGATATATGCATATCATAAGTATCTACCTTTTTTTCCTATCAACACACTATAGTTTCCTTAGTTTATTGCCCCTCAGGAGTGTCATGAACGGACTCAAAGGACTATAGCTATTTCATAGCAATTCCCATATTATTATGGTACATTTAGTGCATTATGTCCTCATTCACAGATTTCGACATTTCTAGCACACACACTTGCCAAGCTATTTAGCATTTAAATGCAATAAATATGAATCTTGTTTGATATATGGAAAAAACTTAAAATCAAGCATAGATTGATATTTAAAAGGGTATATGCATATCATAAGTATCTACATTTTTTCCTATCAACACACCATAATTTCCTTAGTTTATTGCCCCTCAGGAGTGTCATGAACGGACTCAAAGGACTAGCTATTTCATAGCAATTCCCATATTATTATGGTACATTTAGTGCATTATGTCCTCATTCACAGATTTCGACATTTCTAGCACACACACTTGCCAAGCTGAGCCATAGAAGAGTACCTATCAAAAGTTTTCAATCTATTTATTATTTGTCACAACTAATTATATTGCAGGTTATTTAATTTGCCAAGAATCGTATGAAGAATATGTACGAAAATTCAGTTCATTCAGACCAAAAGTTACTATACATTGATATAATATAATTGTAATTTCCATTGATTAACCCTTAATCATGGAATAGAATTAATGTAAATGAATATTCTGTACGTGACTATTAGGGATCATTAGTAAATGTCAGGAAGAACAAAAAGCTATATAGGGACTAATAACCGCATTTGGAAATATTATAATTGAATCGTAGTAGATTTCTATCCCCACGAGTTGTAATTCTGATGGGCAAGGTATATGGAGCAGTGTGGACGAGGCAGCTAGCTAATTTACAAACAAATAACTGCTGGAGATTTAGTAGATGGATATAATATCTGTAGAATTGTGAGAGTAAGGGAAATGGTAGGATTGGAAGAGCTTAAAGGAGAAAATGTAGTGCAGGTTAGTTTGAAGTGAGAGAGTTGGAGTGCGCTAAAGAAGTAAGT
>JABASI010001765.1:0-22959 GCA_019776505.1 Tomocerus nigrus
ATGCTAAGTAATATTACAGGGATGGCTGGAATATTGGTGTGGGGTGTGTGTAAGAAAATGGGAATGAAATAAAATGTTGTTATAGAAAAGGTAACAAATGGTGACTTTCCGGAATTGAATCGTGAATGCGGCTAGGACAGTGCAGTGCACTTAGTGTGGAATATTAAATAGGAAGGAGAAGTTGTGCTCGGAGCCGTAACCCAGATTGTCGAAATATTATTGTGCCGTAGACTTTAGATTTTGTAAAATCCATCAAGTTGCACTCGTATGATTTTCATTCATAGCGAGGCGACGGCAGGCCGGGGCTGCACTAGGCGATCATAAATGGAAGTACACAGCTCGGAATGCAGGAAAGTGGCGTGTAAAGTTAAAAGGTAAGGAGGGAGAGGGCAACGTGGGATGGAAGCAGTAGAAAGGAGAGGAAGGCAGAGAGGAAATAAGCAATCCAGAGCGGAGGAGACTAAACCGGGACTCTTTGACAATACACAACATTCATCTAGTCATGAACCAAGTTAGTTTCGCTTCGCTCGTTTTAAAGCTTATACGAGAAAATAGAAAGCATAATAAAGTTGTTTCACCAGAATTCTAACACAACAGTCCCCGACAGAACAAATTCTAATGAGACTTCTATAACTTTCGCCTCTCTGGATGCACAATGGACTTTTGTCAGACTTTCTATGCGGGCAGACGTATTTTGGGTGTCACTATGATGTGCCTGCTCCAGTGTAACTCTAAGAGCCTTCAACAGTACCTACTGCTTCATGTACTAAGACTAATTCATTGTCAGTAATACAGTTGGCGGAGAGAAAGCGGGGAAAGTACGTCCTACATTACCACTACCTACCTAGACACATTAACATTATTCCTTTCTCTGCCTGCATATGAGCAGATTAGGCTGCTACGATCAGAGAAGTGAGTGAGGCAGCATTCCGCCCATCCTATCCATGCACAAGGATAGGTCATGCCGAGCTACTTGTTCCTCAGTTACATCACTGCCTACATCCTCCCTCCACACAAACATCCTTTGTATGCATCTGTAGTTTTATTTGTCCTCATGAATGTCACCATTGTCTTTCTGTGTGAATACTACAGGCTAACAATGGAGAATTTCTTCTTTCATCTTTCGCCGCATGCCTCTCTCTCTATTTACAGCTTAAAACAACAGGACTGCCCACACAACAATCCCAAATACACGGATACCTATACCTACCTCATTCATTATATCCACGACCAATAAAACAATGCACTTCTCGAAATCCTCACTTTCTCTCCTGCCTTTCATTGCACATTAATTCTGCATTGACACTGCAAGGACAACTCGCTCCTCTCGCCCTCAATACACCTACCTACATACATAGTAATATCCCTCTTACTTAGATTTATCCTACTTACACTTCCAAAGAGTAATGCCCCGAAAACTGAATTAATGTCATTTCAATAAGCGACAATGACATGCCGTGCAATTCCTCCCTCGAAAAATACAACCGCAATTTTATTATTATTCAATTATTGTGCACGCTATGATATTTGCATCCATAATTTTGTGCTATTAAATATGTCATGGTCAGTACTGGAATAATTAAACTGTAGGAAATGGTGCATTCCATGCTTCCTTATTGAGTTTTATCTTAGCCTTTTGTGCATAATAATCAAGTGGTATTGCACCATAAATTCGTAACCTAGTTTAGAACAGGTTTTTCCCGAGATTTACGATTCCCCCTTCAAACTTCATCTCAAGCCCTAATTTCAATAATGTTTTTATCGCTGGCTGCTATATTAGAATACGGAAATCGTTAAACAATTATCTCTGACTATAATACAGAGCATTACGACCTTTAAGACAGAATTATATTTCGTAATATTTATTGCATAGTCAGGACTGTTCCTTTTATATCGAGTGCATCCTTTAGGTTTGGGACTTTTCATCTTTGATGCAAAGCTAAGAATCTGATACTCAGTGTTGAAAGCTGCAGAAATAGGTAGGTAAATAGCTGAGCAGGACATTAGTCAGGAGTTGTTGGTAAGCAAATGTGTTTAAAGGGAGGAATGCATTGCAAGTTGATAATAGTGTGAGCCTTATTGGGATTTGGGAGTGTTGCTTATAGTGGAGCTCGGATTTAATAAATGGGACAGATATACTAAACGGATTTTACTGGATATAAATAGGGACGGAGCCGATGGAGGAGAATCGGGATTTGTGTTTGAGGATGGACTGGGGAAGTGGAGAAGTCGGTTGGACACAGCTGAATGTGAATGTGAGTTGAGGAACGTGGGGCTCTATAATGGCAAGGCAATAGTGAAGGAAAGGTCACATGAGTTTTTCTTTGGGAAAGAAAAGAAAGGAAGGGAGCGTTTTAGAATCTCCAAGTCATAAAATGAGCCGGAGGAAAGAAGTAAAGTAAAGGGAAAAGAGAAAGACGGAGTTAGAAAAGAAAGTCGACATGGTTTCTTCCGTCAGAGTGCCTATGTAACAGTTTTCTCTATTGCTCAGTGCTCTGGGCTCACATGGCTGGCATAAGTTAAACCTTCCCTCTCTCTCTCTCTCTCTCTCCCACTCTCATAAGAAGAAAAGATGCGAGCAGAGTCGCCAGTGACACTACAGAAACTACATTCACATGCTGGCACATTACACGGAGATATATGGCTCGTCGTCTTTTCTGTGGCTTCCCTCTCCATCCAACAGCAGTGAGAGCTCAAAACTGAGTCTCGTGAAAGCAGAATGCTTTTTCTATGCTGGCTAGGCCTGGCCTGGCTCTCCTATGGAGCCCTTGCCTTTTGCCTTCTGTGTATAAGCACAGCCTTGTTTATAGGACACAAGTCGCATGTAAATATATAAACATATCCGTGGAGTATATTTAGATGTAGCTATATGTCTTTGAGCCTTAGTAGATTAGTCAAGACTCTATATGGGGTTTTTGTTGAAAAGAAAGGAGCGAGAAAACTAAGTGAGACAGCCCACAGAGAAACAGAGTCGGAGAGAAAATTCAGTTTAAATTGAAGTGACTTGTGAGTTCAGCCCAGTTGCCATACTTTCACAACCACTCTCACTCTCTCTCTCGATCCCTCTCCTCCCAACCAACACTAAACTAAGCCCGAGTAATCCTAAACGAAAAATTCACCCAATAAATGGATCCAGCATTTCCACTAGTGCCGGCTAAAGTTAATTGATTCAGAAATCGAATAATCAGATTTAAAAGCGAACAAAATAAGGAGCTGTGCTCAACAGTCACCGACTAACCGTCACCGTGTGCAAGGGGATCAACCTACTCCCGCACACCGCCATACAAATCAAATTATCCATTGATCTTTTTACCTGTACGAATCCTATGCATTTTCTCTCTCTCTCTCTCTCTCTCACCACACACACACACAAACAAACAATACACGACTTGACTCCATGCATTTCATTTGCACTACTTACGTATCCGCTCCTATTAGCGTCAACCTAAATCAACTCAAATAACTCCATTGCTCTACTTTGCCAATTTCCAGCCTTCTTTAATTTAGGGACGTGTAGAAAGTATAAACCATTTACAAATCCATAAAATAACTCCAAATATATTCATTCATCATTATTATGCATTTTCAAATGTACCCATGAATATTTACAGAAGAATAAGGCATTGTCAAAAAATCTCAATGTTATTATCTAATTGTAAGTAGCAATAAGTTCCCATTTTTTGTAGATTTTTGGAAAGCAGTAAAAGAATTCACACTCCTTTCAGGAATAACGAGATTTTCATTTTCCCGTTGTTATTTGTCAGACAGTCTCAAAGTAGGTAGCAATAAGTTCCCATTTTTTGTAGATTTTTGGAAAGCAGTAAAAGAATTCACACTCCTTTCAGGAATAACGAGATTTTCATTTTCCCGTTGTTATTTGTCAGACAGTCTCAATGATATTGTCTATAATAGTCATATAATATAGCGCAACCTGAGTGATACAAAGCTGTGCTATGAATAAACGAATGACTAAGAAATGGAATTCTGCCACTCTTAAAGTGAAATTTATTACGCCGTTAATATTCAATTCTAATCAAATTTCATTCTAGTGATACAAAGCTGTGCTATGAATAAACGAATGACTAAGAAATGGAATTCTGCCACTCTTAAAGTGAAATTTATTACGCCGTTAATATTCAATTCTAATCAAATTTCGTTCTACAATTTTCTAATCTAGGTTGGAGCTGGGTTTCATTAGTTTTGAATTTTTTTCTAAAGAATCTTTTGAAAAGCGGATCTTTTAATTTAAAGTAAGTAGGTAATTATTAGTGTGCAAGGAAGGTACTGAGAAATTAGGAATTATTGAATAAATTACTTGTATTCAGAGCATGTATGTACTTCGGTCTTAAGCATTACATTATAAAAAAAATTGCAGTACCGAAATTGATATTTCGTAATTATTATCAGGCTGTCATGTTCTTAATTAAAAAAGTCATCCCACGACTTTTTACGGGATAAAAGATTAGCTATCATGTAGAAAGTGGTAAATGAAAATATTTTCATTGTATGAATATTAATTACTTGAGGGTAAAGCAGTTTTAGTGGTTTTAAATTCTTAGATCACTACATTTATAACAATGGGAGTTGATACACAGTACAAAGCTACAAATAATCTCATCAAAATAACGGAATGAATGAAGTAAGTTTCGTAAGATTATTAAAGAAGTATGACCATTGTATTAGTAGATATATAGTAAAAGTTTCAGAAAACTCAGAGGAGGAACAACTTCATTGTCTTTGGTTAGAAAACTTGATATTGATGAGACTTTAATTGCAATGACAATTACTTAGTGGATGCAAATTGCGTCTTTATTTGGCATGTGGTTAGGGAGCTGTGTGGCTTGGCTCCCACTTTGCAAACAGTGAGTTATAATATAGAGAGTGTGAAATGGACATGTGTTTCTTTGCTTGTGGTCCGCGATGCAAACGTTGAACTTCGCACACACCCTTCCCCTATAATACTCCTTCCTATGTGTACATGTGTAGCATAGTCTTATTTTTTACAGCTTGGCCATTGCCTAATGATCTCGAGTCACCGGTGTTGATAATAGAGTATGATGGTGAGAGAGTTAGTGGTGGGAATTTATGCCACTACATCCTCACAAGCAAGTAAAATCCTCTACCGAAGTAGTAATGAGGTCAGTAAAAGTGAAACATGCCAAAAGGCGCACATTAATACAGTGTGTATCTGTAATCAATGGCCAAGTGGCAGAATCTAACTTTTCTCCTCCTATCTTTACAATCAGTGTTCAATTTTAGCCAGTTTTTTTACACTTTCGCTATTTGGAAAAATTTGCACAATCTTTAAAATAAATTTATTTGACATTATCTCAAGGTCAAGAACCTGAACTAAATGATGTCTACAGAATGGAGCATTTTAAATGGTAAAAATTATTCTCTCTTTCCTTTAACTAACTCCATACGATTCTTTCACTTCGCATAGCTTTTTACGGACTTGGTGCTGGTCAGCGGTATTAATGGTTTTTCTATGAGGGTAGGGTAGCAAAAGAGAAAGTATTGTGTGACTTGTAAAATGTTCCATTCTGTATAAGTTTGCAACTGCTGTATGTATCTTTGTAAGGATGAATTAAGAATTTCGGCCAATTAAGCCAACGCAAAATAATTATATTTCGGAGCAGTGGGTTGTGGTGTGAAGTATGTATGCCATGTGAATCCGTAGTGTGTGCGGTTGTAAGGAAATAGTTGTAGCTATAGTTCAGTTGTGTCCATTACAGGTCATTGATTAGATAGAAAAGTAATTTGGCGGATGAGAGAGTGTGTCTGTGTGTGTGTGTGTGTGAGGGTCGGGCATCGGGGGCAATAATGGGAAATACCTGAACAGCTGACTGGGCTGTAGAGAGTAGAGAGAGAGAGAAAGTTGAGCAGAGGTCGGGAGTTCTATTGAGTAAGTGAGTGAGTTGGGAACTAATCCGTGGCGTGTGCTGGACAGGACGAGAAGGTAGCCCCGAAAAACAGGGAGCAATCATTTAGCACTTAGAAACATATTTCCTTCTCGATAAGGTTATAAATTGAAGTGGAGAAAGTGAGTGAGAGAGTAGAAAGGAGTTTCGTCTGTCAGGTGCTGCTCCCCGTAACGCTTTCTCCGTGGAGAAAGATGATGGTGAAGATGAGGGAAGCCGGAATAGGCATCTCCTCTTCATTCTGCCCTGTTTCGCTCAGCTCTGTAAATATGTACATACTCGCAGATGAATAGACACAAAAACAACTGCTGCCACTTGACTCCCTATCTCCTATAATATATTTACTTTCTCCCCTCTCTCACTCCCTCTCTCTGTCTATAGGAAGCAGAAGAGCCCATACATACAAATCTCACTACTTAGAGCCTACGAATAAGGTGCATGCACCTTAGACACATACACTCCTCCGTATAGCCAAGTGCACATTTGAATTGCCCCTATAGACACCCATTTAAAACTGGAGTGTCTAGCAAAGTTAGCAGAGTCCGTAGGTATTTAGTGAGTTGCCTTGAAAGTTGGCGAGATAAATAATGAATGTGGTGAAAGTATTTACTAGGTTCCTGTTATGACTACACAACTTGAACAGACATAATATAGAGCAACGCAAGTACATCTCTGCTATAATACACTCCCTCTATTCTCCTAACATTATCAATGCTTCTATACGGACATGTATATCTAAGGAGAGGAAAATGCTTTCACTCCTCTAAATATCTCTGTATATTTGCCATGCAACAATGGAGTATGTAGTATTTCTAGGTGGCTACCAACGGAGAAATGCTCAGAGTAGTAGCTACCTACCTTATGTACACTTCTATACATACATCTGTAGTGACTACTATTTACATCTTACTCCACGTACAATGTCCATGCTTCCCACACGGCTCTTCTCGACAACACTTCTTGTTCCTTTGAAGAAAGTATGAAAGGGAGAAAGTATATTTGTAACTGTACAAAGAAGAAGGCGGAAGGGAAAAGTACCATTCTACTACACACCTACACACAGTCACAATTTAAAAAAGAAAGTAGTGTAGCAAATATTTTCTTGGTGTCTCTCCGTTTCGCAACCTTAGAAAATGAAATATCTATTTACTCTGCCAATAATCTAAGGCTTCTCACTTTTATTAGCACAAATTGTGGTTTGAGATTCGTCTATATAAATTGTATACGATGTCGAGGAATGTTAGTAGAGGTGATTTTCCTTTGGAAGGAGCAGGGCATTATAGGGAGAGTGAGGTCTGTGGTGGCAAAGTACCTAAGTATACTTGTGGGGTGTAAGAATAAGTATTTGTCTATGTAAAAAGGAAAATAGGAAGTGACGGAGTGCAAGAGGAGCAACTAATATAAGAGATTTTAAATGGATAGGGAAAGGGGATAGCGAGTAAGATGAGAGTTTCCTTTGGCTTAGTAGTCCTCAGCTTTCGGCTTGTCTTTCTTCCATGCTCTGTCTGTCTCTGTCTGCATCTAAACCTGCCCGTCTGATGGCTTATATAGATCCCTCTCTCTCTCTCTCCTTGCCCTAGTCTCTTTCTCCAAATTTTGACGCTACACTTTAAGTGCAGCTTGCTTTCTATACACATCTCTCTCTCTCTCTCTCTCTCTTTCTGTGTACTCTGGCACATTATTCTCTTCTACTTACTACTACGCCATGCAACAACAACATTCTCAGCACGATATATTTTCCCATCCTTCCGTTTCCATTCTATATATGTATACATTATGTGTGTCTGTCTATATTGAGTAGGAAGAGAGGAGAAGCTGGCAGAATCTTTATAATAATGTCGGAATATAGTTGGACATAATGTAATGTAACGTAACTGTAGCAAAAGCGAGTCTATTAGATACTCTTTCTTCTGCAGCCTTGGCTTGACTTGGCTCGCCTCGATTGTGTTTTGAACTGTGCAAAGAGTAAGTTAGCTTGCAATAGGAAATAGCTGGCAGCCTGTGTCGTGTGTGTGGCTCCATTGATTGCATTGCTATTTTTAGCCCTAACTCCACACTCCCAACACGGCAACTACATACAACTACACGCCGCTCTCTCCCGCTTAAGACTTACGCGTAGACCTATCTATAAACTAAATAACTAACTCCTTTCCTTCCTTAGCTCCACCAGGCAGAGTAGTATAGCATAGCCAAGTGAAGAGAGACACATTGCGAAATAGTCGCATCGACTCGGATCTTCTTTTCGGCTCGAATTTGGCCAACAACGTCTTTTCTACATCCTAATGCCGTAACCACCACGCACGCCTCCAATTACAATCCCATTTCTTTACACGCAAATATTAAATTCTATACTTTAATGCCAGAAGGAATTACAATCTCTCAAGAGCTCTGCTTTATAACCCCACGAAATACAATAACACACGTGGAAAATACAAATAGAGAAAATGTTACAGAACAATTTGTTTTTTAATGTTCTCAATATCATATTGCCCCAATTTACTTTTTTCCTACTAAAATTAGACGTTTTTACTTCTCTGCAATCAAAAGAATGTTCAACTATTTTATTATGGTAGGTACTTTACTTTGTTAAATGTCAAGGTTTGCGTCAAGCGAACCTTAACAATTCCCTTGTTTTAATTTTAATTAAATTGAAAATGCTGTGCGGTTTTGTTATCCCTCATTTTCACTTTATATCTCCTTAAAATTGCTTTTGTTTCATTTTCTAGAAATTGAAAGAATAACTTCACATTAGTAATTTCAAGGTTTGTAACTTTAAAGCCTGCGATTGGATGTTTAAAATATTTTTATTTAAAAAAGGACTCTGAAAGACATACACCATAAGAACTTCTTAACGTTCATTGTATGTGTAAATATTTGCCTACCTAATTATAGAACACATCGTTTCGGACTCCGTCTCACCTCTACTATTTGTATACACCACAAAATATTTGCAGTTTCAGGTACGTTTGCTCTGCCTGTAAATGAATGGATGTTATTATTAGTTTACTACATTATATTTTTAAATATCGCATTAGAAACCGTCGTAATTGATGCTGAGACCTTATTTCTGGCGATTAAATTTTTGATACTTGTCTTATGAGTCGGAAAATTTATAATTGACGATAAGTAAATATATCAAGCCATAGAGATTTTACTCGTAGTATTTAGGGTTATAAATTAATGGAGGATTGCTTACTAAAATGAATTAGAGATAGAAAGACGTATAAATACGAAAACCAAAAGCCGTAGTGAGTGTTAGGAATCCAGTGTGGGATTTAGCACACGAATGCGTCATAATATGTGACGCTGTAATCAAAGTTGTTAGACAGTGTACGGTAACAGTTATCCAACTCTTACTCTATACGATGTAAAGTTTTTGGTAGAAAAGGATGCAACTTTCAGTTTACTATCCGCCGTCAACAGCACATTCGCTAAATACACCATACACCTGTTTATGCAGTGCAAAATTCCAACTGCATGGAGTGCAATGGGATCTTGCTGGACTTTTGGAAATGTGCTATAACTTTTGACGTCCCTGACTAAAATTGTTATATTCCCACTACCCGATTTTTGACGTCTTTTTGTTAAATATCGTGACGTGATTCAGGTTGTATCCATCATAAGATGGTCGTAAGGGGGTAATGTCAATCCCTGATAAAATTAGGCTCAACTTCAAATTGGTTGATGCGGAAATGACAATAAGTAAAAAAAAGTTATAAGCACATTTGCAAAACTTTCTGCCAAGATGTGCATGCACTCCATGCAGTTGCAATCTTGCAATAGAAAACCAGGTACATAGTTGGCGAAGGTGCTGCTGCTGTCGGCGGTTGGTCAACTGAAAGTTACATCAGTTTGGGCCAAAAGTATTGAACAAAAGTTGGATAACTACTATTAGCCATGCTGCAATCAATAATGCATTTCGTATAACCTTTGCTAATCTGTTAAGTACTCGGAGTCAGAGCAGAAGCATGTAACGTGTGATAGGAAAGAGGAACCACGAACGGACCTGTTCACAGTAACTGACGGTGGTTGTAGCAGTGTAGATCATGTTTAAAAGCTCAGATATCTGTAAAACAAATTCACGTGAAATAATTGAGTTAATAGAGAAATCATGCAGTCGTGGACTGTCTCATCTGGTTTAATTGGCTGTGAGTGAATTGAGCTCAGTGCAGTCGAGTCGAGCGTAAGCGTATAGCCGATTTCCTAACTTAGTGGAAACTCATGTTAGTTCTTAGTTGTTGATACCCGACTGATGCAAGGTGTGTGTGTCTACTTATAGCTTTAGCCTATTACGGCTGGACTTATATATTACGCACTACACTTATAATTAACCAAAGTTAAGTAGCAGGAAGCAACTAAATATAGACCCTACCCTACCTGCCTTAACTCGCAACTGCCAGATTAATAGACCATTACTTCCCATGTTTCCCTAGTCAATTATTACAAAGGAGCCATAGTAGTACCTACCTAGGTATACCAAATCAAATAAGTAAATTATATTCAAAGTCACAGAGTCCGCAGAATGAATTCAGGATGGATCTTTCCTTCCGCCAAGAACACAGAATCTGCATTTATGTCCAGACAAAATTAAATTAGTACTATGTAAGATGTGTTAGCCTCCCCCATTTCGCTGATATACCTAAACCTATGACATATAGTAATAAGTACGTGTACTTAGAAAGGCACTCGTTAGGAACTTCTATTTCATTTTGGATTATGCTGGCTTTTTTATGGCAAAATGATGGAGATTCCTAATTTTTAAAATTAATTATATACATTTATAAATAAATAAGTGTCAGCAAATTCAAAGTTCAATACCTATTTATCTAAAATTTATTCTTTCTCAGGATATTTAAAATACAAAATTTCTAGACTGAAAGGACAAAACACTTTAGGATTTTAGGGCTTTTAAATCAAATGCAATTTTAGAATTGCTGTATAATATTTTAATAGAATAAGAATACCCAAAATTATAATGTAATTTTGTTGGTTCACATGTATTCTGTATACATCTAGCCACAGCAGCCTCCATTCGATTCCATTACGGCGGAACAATATTATATTGGTTAGTTCACTATAATTATGCTATATATTTATTGTTAATATATAATACATACCTACATATTTATTTTAACTTATATTACCTACATAATTATATTATATTTTTTAAATACCTATTTTACCTTATATTACCTACATATTTATATTATATTTTTTTAAATGCCTATTTTACCTTATATTACCAACATAATTATAATATATATTTATATTTAATACATAGTATACCTATTTTACCTTATATTACCAACATAATTATAATATATATTTATATTTAATACATAGTATACCTATTTTACCTTATTACCTACATAATTATATTATATATATTTATTTTTAATATATACCTATTTTAACTTATATTACCGACATAATTACATATATTATATATATTTATTTTAATATATACCTATTTTAACTTATATTATATAATTATATTATATATTATTCATATACAAGTATACTATATTATGTTATCTATATAATAATATAAGCATATTATAATGCATATATTTGTTTTATTGGTAATGTCAATTTCATTAACTTATTCAACTTACATGCTTTCCCAGATTACACCACTTACACCTACCTATATAGCTAAGGCATGACGAATAGACAATAGAAACATAATTTGAATGTACCTGTGTGATAATAATAGTAATGTAGGTATCTAGCCAAATAAGTGTCACGCGAAACATCTACTCAACGATAAAACAATTTATGGGATTTGCTCGTTAAGTTTAAGTAAGTAGTAATCAAGTTTAAAGAAATCAAAGCTTCTTATCATATCACTCACTGTCATCAGTACAGATATTATTCTTTAAGAAAGAAGGCTAGATTTCACTACTCGGGAGGAATGCTAGAATCGCTAAGTTGCCAAATTCTCTCGAATTCCCGGAGAAAACTCTCGACTGCGCGCTGGTTGCTTGTAAACATTAAATTTTCATTATTTCCAGTGATCCCTTCATAAGTCCAATTGAGAGATCCGGTGATCAAATACTTATCGTCGACAATCAAAAACTTGTGGTGCATAAGGTCGATATAGTTCCTTCTGGTTGGGTCACGTGGATTCAAATATCTTTGTTTCCAAATTTTTGTTGGAATTCCCCGTCGGATCAATCTTCTTCCTGCAGTAGGTTTATGCACTACGCCTTTAACATCCACGCCTGCTTCCTTGATATTTTGAAGGGCTTCCTCCAATTGAGGAAAAGAAATGTTGAAGATACAAAATTTGATGCTGTTCCTCGCATCGCTCAGATAGGAAATCAACGTATTAGTCATAGATTGTTGAGATTGAGGCAAATAATCCGGGAAGAATAAAGCAGTGTTCCACCTAAAGTTGTCTACCACTCGTTGATATTCATCTCGAGTTGTTCGGACACGTCCATTTTCGTCTACCACATAATAATATATTTCTCTTTCTTGATTTCCATTCCTTAATGAGCGGTAGATTCTTTTACAAAGTAGATAAACCCCTACAGCCATAAAACTATAGCTACCTGCCGTAAGAATTCCAGAAAATATTGCCTCCTTACTCCACATTTTAAAAAAGTTTGGAAAAACTAGAAATATTTGCAGAGTGGTTCACACAAAGGACAACGTCCAATTAGGCGAAATACTGATACTAAAATGAAAATCAATTAGTTTTTACATGGAAGGTACTAAAACATTATTCGATCACAACTATTATATTATGATGGAGATATTATTATTGTCATTAAGCTTCGTAATATTTATTATTTGAGTCTCATGAGCTCATTAATCACAACAGATACCTAGATACTTATATAACTATTTTATAAACGAACTGAAGAGACTTTCTTTTAATACAAAGAGACAATGTCTTAAATGGAATAACTGGCTTTCATATCTACTTACAACCAAAATATTATATGCTAAAAATAATGGTGTCAACGATGTAATAATAATTTTGATTTTTTGGAAATGTTTTGACTCTTATTGTTTACCTCATTGACTTGTGTTTGTTTTCGAAGGTGCACTATTATGTAATGTTGAATGTTTGGCTGCAGATGCCATCGGAGAATAACAAGATACAGAATAGAAAAATAGACAAACGCTGTAAATAGGGAGGTGGAGGGGAAGCCAGTGTGGTGCAAAATCCAAACTAACTTGAACTTAAGACGGATTTGTATATAACTAGCACGTGTAATTTGTGCGAGTGACTAACAAAAGCCAAATGCACAAGAAAAATAGGCGAGAATGAGAAGTCTGTTGATTTGATAGTGAGGGAATGAGTCAGTGCAGTGTGTGAGATTCGGATCGGATCGAGTCGAAGGATTAATAAGACACTCAACGCTGACTCCACACTTTTATAGCATGCCACGTAGACGGTAGTAGAGCTACATGGAAAAGGTTACGAACGTACGATAACTAATTCTGTGTGTAAGCAAGTTAATGAATTCTTGCTTTGACAGAACGTCTTGGCAAATTTCGCTCTAGGATCTTACTAGGAACTTATCGTCAATGTTTATGTTTAGATTATATGTACATGCCTTTAGTGCGTTCCAGACGGATGCATATGGATTTATGGACGACTCCGTGCAGATTTTATCTTCGCGACATTTCTAGAAAAAAATCTTGCAATCTCTTATCTCCTGAAAGTATAATACACGCAGTGTTGGTATTAACTAGATGATTACCAACTTGTACGAAATAACTGCAGAAGACGTTAATCGCAGGACATTGCCAGCCTAATCTGCCAGAGAACCCTTTTTATGTTAATTAATAACAGTTTCTCGATTACAGATAATCTCCCAACTGCATTTGTTTGCATTGGCATCTGCCAGCCGTCTAATAATGCTAATTTTTGGGTCTGAATACTGGAATATTATTTTCCACTAATATTTTGAGAGAAACGTTTTAAATACTAAGCACAAAAAAGTTTTACTGCAGACATATACATATTATGTTACTTTGTAAGTATTTTTTTGGTTTTTTTGCTTTTAAATTTAATGTTTAGTGAGGAAATAAAATAAAAAATGTAGGACTGGTGCCCACGTAAGTAAAAGATAGCCAACAGTGGATTTTTGGGGCCTTCATTGGCTCTCAAGGACTTAATGCCCTAATAAAATGTATATAAATTCAACAGTAAATTACATGGTACTTGACATAAGACGCTGTTACAATTTATCCTCTTGGTAAATAGATATACGAGTCAGCCACACTTCATAATCAAAGTTCTAATTGTAAGTTGGCAATAAAAATGCAAGTCCTGTCCTGATGCACGTCCGCCAGGCCAGGCTAGCTACTAAGCCAACTAAATAAGATCCAATGTGCCGTACTATTTTCATTTGCTTTGCTACGAACATTTCCAGCAGCCGAGAAATAGCTACAGACTAATATCACCAAGAGTAGGATGCAATAATATGCATGTTTTAATGCTCATAAGTGCAAGTATTCAGAAATACCAACACGTATCTCGTCTGAGAAAATTCTTCGCCAACTCCAACTGTAAATTCAAAGTGGCATTTCCCAATAAAAAACTTTCAACATAAAATTACATTATGATACTTGGATGTGATGGTGCGGATACCACAAATACACGCTCCAACCCATATCAGACATGCATTATGTATCTCATGTGAATCCACTGCCTAATGCATAGCCATTAGCCAATAAAACCTCTGCAAAATCAACATACACAATTTGCAACAGCACCGACAGATTGCTAACTGACTTTACAAGTGTGACAACATCATCCCTCTCTGCTCCTTCCACTATCTTACTGTTTTACTTTCCACTATCTTGCTACAATCAACTAATTATTTTTAAATACTAATTAACTCCTTAATTCCCATTCTTTTATTCATACTGACCAATTGAATATAAAATTTAATGTTCAGTCTTAAAGTGTCCTCATATAGGTACGAAAAATTATTTCAAATGTACAGATAAAATGATGAATGCCATGATGATTGTCAGAATGAATAAAATGGGATTAGTTTGACCCATTTACCCAAACCTCATTAACTTACAAAATTAGTACAAATTCTAAAATTCGATAATATTTATGTTTTTTGTGATAAATTTTGCTATGATAGAATTACAGAGGAACCCCAGGACAATAATTATTTTTAAATACTAATTAACTCCTTAATTCCCATTCTTTTATTCATACTGACCAATTGAATATAAAATTTAATGTCCAGTCTTAAAGACACTTTAAGACTCATAGGTACGAAAAATTATTTCAAATGTACAGATGAAATGATGAATGCCATGATGATTGTCAGAATGAATAAAATGGGATTATTTTGACCCATTTACCCAAACCTCATTAACTTACAAAATTAGCACAAATTCTAAAATTCGATAATATTTATGTTTTTTGTGATAAATTTTGCTATGATAGAATTACAGAGGAACCCCAGGACAATTTTGCGAGAAAATGGAATTTTTCAAAGGATTGACTCTTATTTTTGCGAGTTAGATGTTGCAATTTTTTGCCAAGCAACCGAAGAACCGTAAAAAGGTCAAGATAGGTGGAATTATGTAGGTTTGTAAGTGCTAATCTTTAGGGATCGTCATTGAAATACTATAATTTTGCAGATTTTTGAGAAAAGTTGGGATTTGAGTCGCATTGAAGGATAGGAAATGATGGAAATTGGCGACTGTGCTAAAAGTGAGAGTTGGAGTCAAATACTAGAGAAATAAACCAACATTACAAAACGGACGTAATGCAGAGTAACGCTGACGTAATAGTACACTAGTAAAAATAATATTATGTAAGTGTAAGCTGGTGTACTATATAGTCGTGTGTGTAAAAATTTTGAATGGCGTAACTATCCGTTTGTGAGATGACCTCAGAATGACCCCTTTAACCTTGACCCCAATTTTGTATGGTCTTTCTGTAGACGGTAATAGTATGTGTACAAAATTTGAACCACGTTTCGCTATCCATTGGGGAGATGACCTCAGAATGACCCGTTGACCTTGACCCCATTTTCACGTTTAGTCTTTCTTAAGACTGTAGTAGTACGTGTACAAAATTTCAACTGTGTATCTCATTGCGAACATGAGATGACATCAGGATGACCCCGTTGACCTTGTCACAGTGACCCCATTTTTAAACTCGGACCTACAATTGTCCTCTAAATGACACACAGAAAATTTGAAAACTGTACGTCAATCCGTTCTAAAGTTATCGTGAATAGGGACACACGGACGGACGGACAGACAGATACAGCGGAAGCATATAGAGCAACTGCATTACTCTGAATAATCTAAATGCATGAGATAAATGTAGTAGTACTGTTCTCACAGTTAGATTCTGGTAAGGGTACAAAAGTTAAATATTAATGAAGCATGTCCCTGCTTGACCATTAGTTTTTATTAGTCCCCATTAGAAATGTGTTTCCGATAAGGCTCAGATAATTGTAATGAAGCGTGAAAGTAAAACTGCAGGGATTATCTGACCCTTTCTAAGAAAAGGTTTCTGGACTATTTTCTTAAGAAATAGTTACGTGTATACTTAGTAGTAAGTAAAGTACATACGTGCTGTATGAGACTAGATGCATGTTAGCATAATGTAATGCAATGTATGTAAAATGTTTCAATTCATCTGTCCTGAGATAAACAACTAACCAAACTCTTTCAGTAAAAGTTACTTTAAGTGACAAAAATACAACTGACGATCTCAACCAACATTTTTCTAATATAATTTTCAGATGTAGTTTTAATGATTGTATGCAAACGGGAGTAAATTAGGTCTTAATGTCTCGAGAAAGGTTGATTGGGCCATTTGCTTTGTATATGATGAAGATAGAGATAAGGAATGTCGTGATAAGTTTAGAGCTCGGAATAAGTAAGGAAGACATTGAGCGGAGATGACGAGGTCTCGCCTCAAGTGAGGAGTGAGCTGAAGATAAAATGAGTATCATGTTAAAGAAAAACAAAAACATGTGTATTTACATGCACGTTTGTATATTATGCACACAGTCGAGAGAAGGATCTACTTATTATGTGCTTTGTTTAGCTTTGCTCAAAAAAATAAAGACAAACTCCACGAAAGATACACAGAAAGAGAGGGAGAGAAAGAGAAGAGGAAAGTTTTATGTAGTGTGCAGCATGTATTTACATATAGGGAATGATACATATAGTAAGTTATGTCGCTTGAGAGAGAGAGAGATGTGTTTTCTGTGAGGAAGTTAGAAAATATATGTAGTGAATTTAATATGATGGGACTGAGTTGGTTGGCGATGGGCATTTGTGTAAGAGGCAGGCAGGGAAGGCAGGCAGGAAAAAGAGAGACGGGACTGACGGTATTTGAGTTTGGTGCAGTTCGGCGAGTGCCTAAGTTATATTTATTTATGTAGATGGGAAATATAGTTGAGAGATGTAGATAATGGATAGGATGGCATTAGACTAGGTTCTTGTAATGCATGAGCATAGAGAGTACATTCTATTTACGCTCTTTCCGTCATTCATTGTCAGTTAGCGTTAAAGTTAGAGTAAGAATGGCGCATTGCATTAGAGAGCTACATAGAAATCCACATAAAACTAATACATTATCATTATAGGAGGAGATGGAGGGAGTTTGGACGTGCATAATGTTTAACTACATCACATACATAAGTATATTATTGTAGTGGGGAATTGGTCGTTTGATAGTTTATAGGAGTAGTAGTGCCTGCCTGCTTAGCCTGCTCTGCCTGCCTAGTCGGCTGAGGTTGTTGCGTCATTGTAGCTGAATGCAAAAAAGAGCGAGACGGGACTTTGCGGAGAGTGCACACTCCGAGGATGAATGTACGAAACGTAACATGCGTTCCCGTTGGCACATTTCTTCCGTGTGCTCCTCGCAATAAAATGTTAATAGTAGTGCTCAACTCTCAATAAAGAGAATGGGAGACGGAGATATCCATACAAAACAGAGACGTACCTAATGATACTTAGGACCCTTACACTCGGCTGGGCAAATGAGCAAATTCATGGATTTAGCAGGCTTATTACCAGCAGACTATTTGTATAATTTCAGATGAACTCTCTCTCTCTCTCTCATCTCAGCTCGGCTGCATACACTCCGTCGTCCTCCGCTCAATTCCATACACACGCTTCCTTCCTCCACTCCCCCGTGCACCGACAAGACCAAGTCAGACGAAGAGGCCACCGAGCAGCGACCGGCCCAAGGATCTCCCGACTTATTACACAATCTCAATCTGAAGGCAGACGCTTTCTTTCCTTCAAGTCAACCCATCCGATCCCAATATCTGTCTTTCTGCATGTTCTGCTCAACTGAATGAATAACACGAGCAGCAGTTGGTTTCACATTCTCGTCCTAGCCCTACTTTCTATCCCTCGACACAGTCTCATGTATTAATACACTGACTCAACTGAATGAATAACACGAGCAGCAGTTGGTTTCACATTCTCGTCCTAGCCCTACTTTCTATCCCTCGACACAGTCTCATGTATTAATACTCTGTATCCAAATCCACGGAATTGTGCAGGGCCAAATCTCCCGTACTAGATACATTCATATTACTATTACTATTACTATTATTATTATTATTATCTCCTTCTTCCGAGTTTCTCCTATTCAACTCTGATCTCTTTCTCTCTCCTTTCTTCAATAATACGTCTATAATAATATTATAAGTAGCTGCCTTGTTAGTATTATAGCCTTGTTGCTTGCTGTAATGATTAGAGGAGCATGGATGTAACATCTAACACAATAGCCCGAGCATTAAATCGTCTACTTGTAGTAATCCCACATTTTCCTCTCCTCTGTTTACCATAATAAAACGGCTCCTTCCAACGAAAAATCTTCTCTGTTCGAAAGCACAAATGCAATCTATAGACGAATTGAGTTGCAGTTAGTTTTATCTAATGTATACGTGCTCTGGCGATTAGTGGAGCTAACGTCGGGACAAACTACCCGCTATCATTTCTCTCTCCAGGTTCAGCCTCCTCCTCCTCTTCTACTACTACTATGACTACTAGAGGCCAAAGGCATAAAATTAACGCAATGGAAACAAAAGCGTCTTATGTAGGTACTTATGTCTATCCTGTATACATTTGTAGTGGACAAAGGACTTAATAGTCTGAGTAGTAGAAGTAGTAAAGTAATAGGAGGACTAGCAGCTATGGGGAGCCAGCCTAGGTTTCTCCGAGCAAATCCTGTGCAATTTTCTCCTTTACAAAGATAGATAGGATAGGATGAATGTAGGAGAAGGAGAGGAAGAATTGAGGTTGGCTGGGATGAGAGGAAACTGAAGCTTAAGCCTATACTGCAATGAGCGTTAAAGTATTATTCAGGGGCTCCTAGCTTTCCCTTTGCTTTGCGTACTTCCGCTATGACAACGTCGTAGCTAAAATGAAATGAAGGAGGTTGGGTGAAATGGCAGTTGCTTGGTTTTGGCTCCTAACATGTTAATAGCCGTCATGAGCCAAGTTGGTTTTGGAATTTTGTAAGGAAGAGGGATGGGCGGGTTGTTGTGTGTAGTAGCTCACAGCTGGACCTTGGGATTGCTACTCCACTGACAAGGAGAACAGAGTGTTTTATTCGAGGCAGAGCCAATGTTCAATAAGTGGCACTATAGGGACTTCTTTCTCTCCTTTGCAACATCTTGGAGGGAAACAAATAGCTTCTACTAGATTGCTCGTTTAATCTTTAGCGAATCTTTAATAAATATGTGTACATGCATAGGTTATGTACTTTCCTCGCTCATTCCTGCCTGCACAGAGAAAAATTCCGAAATTCCCAAAATGAATCACATATCTAGTATGTATTTATGTATCGGGTTTTGTATTATTTGGGTCGAATGTCGACTTTCTCCAATTCTGTAGCACTGAACTCACGCACAATTCTTTTCCTTGGCTGCCCTCGCTGTGCGGAAGGAGGAAAATGGGATTTGCTCTTCTTCCCACATAACTACTGCAGATAATAGCATAGCATTCTATACTGTATAGTTAATAAAGAGGCTAAATTATTACTAAACATAAAATATTTCAAACTCATCTCAGTAGGAATCTTGTGCAGCCGTTCAGAATTGCAGTTAGACTACAGGCGGGATAGCACAAAACGTGAACATGTAACTTAAATGCTAAATTAAGATTAGACACTTACAGTCACAAAATGCTCCCTGCCTCCCTATAGCAGCACAGAGAGCTTTCTTCTCCGCACATATTTAATTCCTTATAGATAAACAGAGAAATTACGTAAGTAGCACCGTTAAGTATGCATATCAGTGGAGCTAGCAGTAGAGCTAGAGCTCAGAGAGGAGGACTAGGGAAATGCATGGAATTCTGTCGGTTATGTAAGTGGAGCACATGTAGGTATGCCCGCAATAATATAATTATGCTATAGGAGGCTATACGGTTTAAAGTGGAAAATGGGCCGACATGAAGTAAGTACGTATTTGCACAGGAGCCTTATAAACTTATAATATTATATAAATTCTGTGTAGTGCTAGTGCCAGTGCTAGTATATGTTTTGAGTGAGAGTGCAGTAGTGGCGGATAAAATAAGACGCAGTCTGTGCAGTGCAGTAAAGTACAGAGAGTAGGAAGAGTGCTGGAGAATAGTCACACGAAATGGAAGACGAACATTGCATCCCGCTTTTATCTCCACTCTAACTCTTTTCTTCTTTCTTCGTCTCCTTATCTGTTCTGTGAAAAGCCATCAAATCTGTCTGCATGAGTGCTTCGTCTTCTTAGCAGTCAGCAAGCACTCACCATACAACCAACCAGCCAACCTATTCCCTCTTTGTGCACTTGATTAATCACAATCCCAATTTTAACAGCCAACTCACAATGAGCACTGAGGTGTTTGAAAAAGCCTATAAAATTGAAATAGACGCTTTCAACTCCCGACGACGCTCTCCCCTAAAATACCCGACAAAATGTATACATGGCCGAGCACTTCATCCCAACAAACTGCATCACTGCTTAGTGCTTCTTCTCCACTCGACCCCACTCTCTCTCTCTCTCTTTCCCCATAATATTATGAGCAGAATGAAGGAGAACAAGAGTTAGACATAATGAACCCAACAATGCATCCTACCGTAGCCGACAGACATAAATACATACACATACATACATAGTCATGTAGTAGCTACTACTTTTATAAAGTATGTAAGCACAACGATTCTCAACTGTGTATTCGTCAAATTCCATCTACTTTGTTTTACTACAACAGCCCATTATAATGTAGTACACATATTATCCTTGTCTGTCTCCTGTTTATATATTCTTACCAGCCCCCTCCTACCTAAAGATCCTGGCACTTTCTCTCTCTCTCTCTCTCTCTCTCTCACGTTTACTTTCCTCTCAAACTTTATCCGACTTTCTTTCCTCCATTATTATGCCACACTATTCACTTTCCCCTTTTCGCTCTGCATGTACAGATAGAAACTGCTTGCTATCAACATGCCATAACTCCTGCCCTCAAATTAAAACCACATTTCCCTCATAACTGGTATCATGTACCTTCGTTGCCTAATATAAATTTCACTTCCCTAACAGCTTCAAACAATAAAGCATTGCTTACTTTAGTGCACACTGCAGGGAAAGGGATATTAGGATAAATTGCAGCCAACTGCCTAATGAAACTTTAATCTCCATTTATTAACAGGATTTGACTAAGACTTTCTATGCTATGCCAGGATTAAAAATACTAAATTAGTAATCTATGCAGATTTATAGAAAATAGCTTATTAATGCAAACATTTTTTATTTACACTTAGTTTCACTTCAATGGAGAAAAATATTCAGAAAGCCATGGAATAATTAACATGATTTTACAAACTTTTCTTTCTATGTACGTGAGTGAAAAAAGGGAATTTAGCGTAGCCTTTCCGAAAAACTATTCTTGCTACTCTAATTTTGACAATATTATTATTACGTGCCGGCCATAACTTTCAAAAACTTCAAATGCCACGAGTAATACGCTAAAGCTGCATTGAGGCGATTCCCCTAGAGACGCTCTATTTTGACATTCCCCCTGGATTGCCATATCTCGCAATCAAAAAATTGAATTACAGTCAGTTTATGCTTTCTGTGCAGGATTTCTCCAAGAAATTATCCCAAGTCGAACAACGAACTATTCGTTGTTAAAATATACTGAAGCCATTGCTACAGGATTTCCCGTAAGCTGCATGACATTTTTTTATCTTTTAGGTAGCCATGATATAAATATTGGAATTACGCCTTTTACCGTTTGCCAGAAAACCTAAATTATAGTTAAACAATGCATTATTGCTATCTGTATTAACAATTTCCGGCATCCTGCATCATATAAGTATGTACCTATGTACATACATCCTGTATCATGCAAATTATATACAACCTCTTACTATCGTATCATACTAAATAAAACATTTATTTTTCCGCTTAAAGAGAGCATAGAGTAATATCCATTAGATGATAAAGGAATAACTTTACTACATAAATATAGCACTTAATTGCAATTAGAAGAGGTTGCTATCCCGGATGTGAAATATAATTGCCAAATGCTGCCCACTTATAGACTATAGGACGTACCTGAAATAGTAATCTAAATTCTGCCTACATTATAGTATTTCAGTAGATGCCTTGAAATTAATGTACTTATTCCTTTTAATACTCTTTGCTTTTATCGGGCATTTATTTATTCAATAACATTTCAATTTGGTGAATGTGCTTAACAAATATTTAAAATATAACAGGATGCCAATCACTCCTACAAAAAGTTGTATCATTTAATTGGTGACTTCCCATTTTATGTATTCGACCTTTGATGTATGCAGGAAGCCGATGCAGGTCCCTCCCTACCTATGGAAATACCTTTTGAAGGAATTAAATATCCGAGTTCGTTATTAATGGTTTCTCGTCCGCGTCCTGACACTAATGATAATAATAATAAGTGAATCTAATATTTCCCTTTGAGAAAGTTAATCCAAGTAAAGGGATCCCAGTCAACCAGCCCGTAAAAATATCACGCAGTTTGAGCTCCGTGATTCCAACGTACGAGTTGGCCGCTCAAA
>JABASI010001766.1:0-22953 GCA_019776505.1 Tomocerus nigrus
AGGTGAGTTATCCATGATCAGCCGGAGTAGGAAAACACATGTAATGTGGATCGGTATAGGCTAACCTTAAACCACATATTTTTTGTCCTGTCTTAGAAATAGCCAAATTGCATATTATTGTATCTTGTTCGTAACATATTTGCATTTTGGATGGCAAATTAAATAAATAATTGTGACAGGGAGACGGAACCTAAGGATTTCTCTCCTATTTTGTTCCGCTTCAATGGAGCAGCATTATCTTAATGCTATTGCTGTGTATTCATCGTATTTACTTTGCTGAGAGCGCTTTTCTCATTTCGTTTTAATTACTCGTAAGGCTTGAGTAGGCAATTATGAAACATTTAATTGTAATACTTAATGACTTAATGAGGAATTACAGAATAAGACAAAGATTGAAATACTTAAATCATGTCTGGTGATATCGCTTTCCATTTCAATGGAGTGTGTCTCTAAGTCTCTATAACTAGGCAGTTGGACTAATGCATGGCGAATAAAAATGAAACTTGATCTTTGTTTTTTGCAAATGCAGGGAATTGAATGACAGCCCTCTGCACTTTTGTTCAAAGCATTGAAATATTGACATCCTATTTATTTCAGATATATTTAACTTGCTGAAAAGTTTAGAGACGATTGTTTAGTCAGATAAAGAATCAGAGGAAACGCGTCAAGATAGGTAAAATAATTTAGTGAAACGAAAGGAAATCACCTTCTCTCGTTCACCAAGAGATCAGTTTAAGTATATTGATAGAATGGAAGGTGTGTGTAGCAGTGTATTGATTTTGGATAAATAAATAAATAATAGGTACCCGAAGCAAATAATAGAGAAAGAGGAAAGGTGTTTGGCATAAATATACGTTTGGCATATGGAGAGAGTAAAGGAGATGCAATCGAATTCGAGCATCAAATTAAGAACTGAGAGTGTGAATGGGAATGAGGATGTTATGATGGAGTGTATGAGGTGTGTGTGGTCACGTCAGTTTTATTTTTTAACTCCTTTAGGTTTTGATATGGAAATTATATTGTAGCTAATGACATAGTTATGGCATGCTGAAATCAGTGTGTCGACTTGGATTATTTATTACGATAAATTCTTTTCACGGCCAGCCCCAAAAAATTTATGATCTAGTCTAATACGTGAAGGCATCAACTTTTTCTTCACGTTTCCTCCCTACGAGCTGAATTCAACTAATATGTAAGTCCTAGATAATCCAATTTGCAACAACACTCCATTACATATAGAGAACGGGAAAACTTTTTTGCAATCAAAGATACAATCTATTACCAAAGGTATGTGCACATAATAATGCAAATAAAATAATGCATCGTATCTAGAAACAAAGTTTTTCCCAGCTCTCAGACAGACTCGAAGAATAGTGTATAGAAAATAAATGACGCATGACGTGGCAAGTTTTTACACTCTCTCGGACGCATCATACAAAAGGATACTAGTGCATTGGAATAAAAAAAACCTAAGAAATATTGAGCTTAATTAGAAAAATATGCTGATTAGCAGTTAAAGTCAGCCAGGACTGATTTATCAACCAAAAAGTTTGTTTCTGGTGAAAGTTCATTGAATTCTTTCAATAAGTAATTCCGTTTCAAGAAATAAAGTAAAACAAAATAACTGTGACTTGAAATGACTCTACTTGTCTCTTTTGTTACTCTCTTAGTTATTGCAGAAATGCTTATGGCTTTATAACTTTGTAGTTGTGTGTGTGATGTGACGAGAGAATGTAATCTCAGGTCAACCTTTACTATATTCCTTACCAATTCTCTATCGCATAAACATTCTTGTATTTTTTTATCTATTCAAAGTAAATCCTTATAGAGAGATCTAGTAAAATTTTTATTTCTTCAGACAAGTTGATAGGAAACCAGAGTTGCTTTTCACCTAACCAACATAGATACATGATTATAAGAATTTTTGAATAGATAATCGTCTGAAAAAGAAAATCTCTGCGTATGTTTAGTACTTTATCAAGGCGCAAGGGTAGTTACAAAGAACCAGACCAGTTTCCAGTATTTCTCTCCATTATCCATTACTATATATTATTTGGCTCTTTTCTCAAGAAAAACATACTAACCAGGAGCAGGATCATCACATGATGATGGAAAATATTATACAACTCTGCCTGCTTGGGCCTGACTCTCTATTCTATACGTTTACATTCCGTGACTATTGATTTACTTACGAGAAACCTCGTGTTGACTTACGGAATTTTCCTATCCATCCCAACTCAGCTAAGCAATATTTTATTTCCAAGAGTAAGTGAGTGAGTGACTAGGTTTTTAAACTGTATGCATGCATATTGTACAGAATGGAAAACGCAATTTAGAAGTCAAACCTAACTTTGCCTGCTTTACTTTGTTTCACTTACCTTTGTTTCGTTTATTCTTCCACTTATGCATGATCTAGCCAAGTGAACTACAAGAAAAACTCGGTTTAACGTAAATACATAAAACAACACATCGTATAACAACACGAGATATACATATTGCACATAAAAAGTGGTTCCCTTTTCTTTCTCTTCCAGTATCTGTACTCTATGGACTTGTTGTACCTTCTGCTTGCTTGCTCATTCTGAAATATTATAACTCACTACTCAACCAATGCAAATACACATTATATATATTGTAAAAAGATTCTGAACAAAATGCACTTGTGTCCTCGCCAGAGACAAGATATATTGTGTAACATTATACATTATTATTTATTATATAGCGGGGATATAGACACTAGAAATATATATTTACCATTTACAATAACGAAAAAATTACAGCTACAATTTCATTTCACTTTGCCATCAGCAGTCAGAAAGAGTTCATCAGATTGCTCCTGCTGCTGCTGATATTTGATTTGCATCAACATTGTGACTTGGATGGATGGATTGGTTTTCTTCGGAATTTCTTTCCGTACTCTCTTACTCTGTTGATGTACATAATATAGAATCTACCTCTTACTATTATGAACGTAATACAGACAAATTTATTTCCTTCGGTTCATAATTTCATCGAGAATATAAAATATAAGCTATAGGAATATAAAAATATTATGTCTAAGATCTATCTTATTTCTGTATCTACTATAAAACGGAGGATACTTGTTACGTGCATGTTTTCAATCAGGATCGTCTTGAGTTTTGACTGTTGGTTATGGTGTTGGTTCGTTGGAAGAACCCAGCAGTAGCACGAATGTGAAGATGTACAGAGATCAGTACCGGTGAGACGAGGTAGGATTACTACGTGCCGTCCTCTTTTTCTATCCTTAATCCTTCCCAACTTACTTTGATTTATTACGGCTCAATTCAATAAAAAACATCACACATAGCATTCCCTATTAAACTCTTGACGGAGATGTGAACTAAGTACAGCAATACATCGTCAGTTGTTAAACAACCATGAAATCAAATTGAGCATGAAATTTAGTGCACACATCACAACAGTATTTACAAGCATGCTACCTGTCGATATAATAAATTAGATTAAAAAATTAGTAATTATTGCTAGAAAACAGATTGTAGTTTTCTGCCGGCCGAGTTATGCCTCTTTACAGATATGATTTAATAAATTACTATAATTATGTAATCCGAAGCTGAACATTTAATACTTTTTTAATACCTAATCGTATTCATAGCTGCTCAAAATGAGGTGCCTTTTAGACACAGTAACTACAAAATGTCTTATGTCACTAATGTCTTAAGATTCACAGCAAATGAGTTAGTTCATCTTTTGCTTATGCATTAACTACACAGTAAGGGCTGCTAGAGAATTCTGTCTAAAATTCTTATTTCACAATAAATATCAATTTATGTAGTGTGTATGTATTTGGTTTCCATTCTGTAAGTAGTTTCATGTGTTTCCTTTTCTAAAATCGTAAAAAGAGTTCTGAATTTTGGTCGAAGATTATGAGTTACCATATTGAGACGATGATTTGAAAATTAGGCTTAAATCCATTACAAGATTAAAATAAGCTATTATTATATAGGAATGGAATGAAATGAAGATACAGCTAATAGATAATGAGTGCGAGATGATAGTTAGCATGCTATCGTATTTTATGTTTTAATGTTGCATGTTAAAGAGTGATGGTCCGTTGTGGTTGAGTTGAATGAATTGAATGAAAGAGTTTCATCCTTGCATCACATGAAAGGTAATACATAATATATCTTTGCTGAAATGAGCGAGAGAGAGAGAGAGAGAATAATAATGGATAAGATTAGGATAGCGTGCCATCCTTGATTGATTGATGAGACTAAAATTAATTCGGTAAATAAGCAGTTTCACTCTAATCCTCAATTGGAAGTTTACACTCTCCTATCTTCTCGTTCGAAGCCCAAATTCATTTTAATACTTTGAGCACACATTAATACTTTTTGTGCATTTCATATCCTTAACGATATACGTAATAGGACGTAGGACTCTGTATGACAGGCTAGTTCATTTTATCGTTATGAACACAAAGCCTTCTTTAATTTACCAACAAGTAGACACATGACAATAGATTAGCAGTATATTTTTGCACTATACTTAATGTACTTATGTTTAAAAAGTAAGCATTTAAATGATTTTTTATAAACTTAGAAGATATTGCACCATATTTTACAAGCAAGAGCGTAGATAATGTCTGCTTCTTAAGAATATCAACTAAATATGTAGGTAGTTAATTTCGCATATGTACATTATAATAAGAATCCTAAGGGAAGGGAGGCAGTAATAAAATGAAATTTTATTGCAACAGAAATGCATGATGATTTTAGCAATAATAAATTGCACCTGTCACCTCTGAAGTAATTCTAGAGTCAAGAGTGACTCTTATGGTGTTAGCAGTCAATAGAAAATGAAACAAACTAAAAGTAGAAGAAGAACATAAACTAGAAACTATCTCTGTGATTTAAGTTCTACAGGTAATAAAATTTAGCGCAAAGCAATTTACATTAGCAGAGACACACTACTTATGCACCAACAAGTCATGTTTTATTTTTTGAAATTACATGGACATAGTTTGTACTAGCGTATTATAAATAGTTTGTTGTGTATCTACTCTTGAGTCTTGTGTAGAGTTGAGCCGAAAGGATTCGACACATTGAAAATGAAAAAGTGTTTGTTGTTTTATAGATTGACATTTAGTTGGGTTATGTGTGTACATTAAAAAAGAAACGGAGTTAATAGTCGATTTTCTCATCCATGTTGATCTGTGTGTGCGTACTTTGTATTTGCAGCATGTCTTTAGTCCCAATGTGACGTCCGTCCATAGAATTCGTCTCAGAAGGCGAGTTGGGGGAACAAAGGCTCCATACTAACACAATGCACAACAGATAAGATAACTGCATAGCTAATAATAATATCTGCCTCACTTCAGAATCATATTACGATTTGTATTACAATGAGATGGCTCGATGAATAAAAAACACTTTTAAAGCCGTAGAGATGTGAGAGAGAGAATAAAGCGTGCAACTAGCAATCGAGCTATGTGCAATATGTTTCTGTGCTGATTGTGACTTGAGTTTCGTTTAAATAATCAGGAGGCATCTCATTCTCATCTCACTCACATCAACATCCATCCACTAACCAACAACATCATACTAACTCAACTACTTAGATTACAGCAGGAGCAGAGAGAGAGAGAGATTAGATAGCAATAGACAACAGTCCAGAAACTTAGTCAAGTCAAGTCAACCAAGTTGAGTGACTGACAATGAGAGAACGTTATAGTTATATATTTTTATTTGCTATTCAGAAGACAAACCCAGATCAGGACGCAATAAGCCAATCCAAACCAACTCTCCTTCACATTGGCTGGCTCATTTTATTTACATCTATTCCTAGCAACTGCTCCCTTCCCTTGCTTTTTTATCAACACTCTTCTACTCGCCTTGTCAGTCAGTGCAGAACAGAGCAGAACATAGATACTCACATTACAGATACATACATATACACGTTCCTCGACAATCGAATCAACTAATCTCTCTGCTATCTTATCCTTTTTTATGTCTAGTCAATTCTGCTAGCAGTTTCTTCAAGACACTTTACGATTTAAGTTACATTACATGCTCTGCTGAGTCGATTCTATCCCTTTTTGCTCTCTAAAATCCAAATGAACGATCTCTGATGCAGAAATGTATCTTTAGACATTCGAGACACACTACCATTCGGCATTCACAAATAAAATACATTAAATTACACAAACATCTCAGGTAATTGACATACACGCTGAAATTAATAAAAATATACTACTCATATAGACACATAAACCTATAATTAACATTGTCCGTAGGTAAATGCACCTTCTCTGAATGCGAAATATACTTCTTAACCAATTTGCACATAGATAAATGTACGCATCTACGCTGTACAGATGATATTCAGATTTCTGTTAATATCATTATCACAGATACATAATACATAGATGGGTGGAAGTGGTGGAACGTTAGTTGTTATTTAGTTTTAAGTTCGTATAGACTTAGGGACTATATTATTATTAGTTTCCATTGAATTGTGTTCTGCATTGGATGACAATAGAATACAAATAGGATCAGATTGATGCTAATAAAATAAATCCCATAGCATTTTATGTGCGTTAAGGATTAGGATCAGCATAGCCTACTGTATGCAATTGATATGTAAAGGATGTTATCTGAAATCCTTTTTATCTAAGGCTTCAGTATTAGTGCTATTGATTGGGGAGATGATCTGTAGTAGAATAATGAAATATTTATTCCTATTTTATAGTCTATAGATATTAGTTAGATAAGAATGAGTAGCAAAGTCTAATTTCTTTCGAGTTGACTGACTGGACCTCAATCTCATTGTTTGCTGGCTATTACACAGAATATATTTCAAACTGATTTATTAATCAAAGCAGCTTTCTTTTCTATATGCAAAGAACATGGCTTTAAATAGAAGTAAGTAATATGATTATTGATTTGATTTGATAGACGCAGACTCATTGTTATGGTTCACAGAACTTTCATTTTGATTCAACTATCCATCAATCTATCCTTCGTCTCTTCACGTCCCTTCTTCTTCTTCTCCTTCTTCTGAATCAACAGAGAGCAGATATGTTACGGCTATCAAAACTTAAACATCTCAGAATGACTAATTGTTAGTTTCTCGCGAACTTAGCACTCTCATCTTAGAGACCAATACAAATCTATAAGTAGTAAGTACTTGAGATTACTTTTAATAATACCTGTCCACCATTCACTAATGTCCATCAATAACAGATTGGAAAAGTAAACACTTATCTACATTCAGTCATTCAATCCATCTGTTATAGTCAAGTCAAAGAGAAGATTGCACATTTAAATGAAAACTAGGCCTGTTCTTTATCAATTACGAAGATACTACAAGTGTTCGATAAACAACACCAAACATCAATTCTATTGCACGATTCAAACCTATGGAATACATCGAAGTTGCGAGACCTGTTAAATGGAGTTAGTTGAATGAGAAATAATTATTATTACAATTAATGTAAAATGGAAATCAACATTCATATTTATTTTGTATCGATTTTATTATGTTTAGTTGTGTAGAGCGCGGCTATTAATAGAGATAATAATAATATGTGGTAAATCCATGCTGTTTATTATGGTTGACAAGAAAAGAAGAAGGAGTTGGAAGGAAGAATAGAGATGTAAAATAAAAAGATCAAAGGATTTCCAAGTATGATCTCTGTGTAGTATTTCTGTGTGTATCTGTAGTAAGATAGCGATAATAGGTGTAAATATTTAGAGGCACAATTGTTGTATTATATCGTCTCACGATTGTCCAAAGGTGTGATAGGATGATTATGATATTATTATGATATTAGCCATAGAAGGCCTGAGCTTTTAAGTAACAATGAGTTCACGAAAGGAAACCTACATACATACATACATAGAAAATTCATACATGTCTGTATAAAGGGATGCCTATAAAATATTATTCAGGTATTCCATGTAAAACTTTGTTGAGTAAGTGGATTGTGAGTTTGTGTGTGTAGCACATGTGTTTAGGTGTAAAGCGACCTCAAAAGAGACCAGTAAAGGCAGTCTTGTGTACGAACAGATTGAAAGTTCCGAGGAAAAAGGAAATCAGTGATCCATGGTCATTATAGTGAATTGACAATGTAATTTAGAGATTTGAGCCTGATGTTATGCGACACGACCGAGTGAGCATCAGCCAAATCAACTCGTACGTTTAGCACAGCCTCCTATCATTCTTTAGTTTCATTGAAAATTGAAGCGAAAGCCGGTTTACTGTATATTATATTATGTTTTGTCAATAGATGACTAAAATCGCCTCTATCCCTTCCTTCCACACACTGAAATCACTAAACCCAATAATAACACACTAGCTAAAAGCTTCATATGTAGTAATACTCCCATCAGACACTATTTCACACCCTTAATAGACATCTAGCCGAAAATAAAAGTATACATATGATGATCCTACTATTGCTATATACACATTCATAATATTCCTTTTGTAAAGTTGTGTTTGTATAAACCGAGGATTTGTAGCCGTGTGTATTACACATAGGAAAACAGAGTTGTTAGTGTATAGCGGATATATTACAGGATTACAATTTCACACTTTTCTTCATTTCAGAATCCTATAGCGTTGAAAATCAACCGCTTGGGTATAGATGTCAAAAATATGGATCTTTCTTTTTAGTATAGTGCATATTGCCTAATGAAATAAAATTCACACAAAGTTTGTGAACTGGAGAAAATTGTAAGTCACCCTGTAGCTATTACGTTATGGAGTGAATATTAGCTGTGAATCAGACATTAAAGTCTTGTAGAGTTGTTCGGCATTCACGGATTAGAGATTAGTGTAAGTTACTAGTCGGATTTGCTCACAAAGGCAAAGCGTACATAAACTAAGGCTACCACTACTACTTTTACTATACGTATGCATTAGGTACTCGTCTGTCCACCAAACAACAAAGTACAAAAGCGAAGTGCAAAGCAACTCTAACACTATTGTGTCAAAGTGTTCATCCATTTTATATGTATCTATTATAGTTATACTATTACCGCATCTTTTATATATTATGACGTCAGCAATAAGAGTGGCTATAGAAATTAAATCTTTAAAGTTTTACGTGTATAAAATGTGCACTGAGTCAACAGATGTTAAAAAGTGTTAATGTAAAGTTAAAATGAGTTTTTGGATTTTTGCTCTCTATGTTCTGCTTTCCTTTGGCCGTGGATTAAATTTTTTCATCTTTCATTCATTCATGTTTCATTCATTTAGACGGAGGAGAGTAGGTATTCATGAGTTGGAAATGGAAAACCCTTTATGAACCACAAGAGTGCGGAGTAGAAATAGACAAATCCGACAAATAGCTTAATGGATTTGAATCTCTTTCATGAATCGAGCTAAAGGTACCTCCATCCTCCACCACTTTATTCCTCACTCACACAAAACAGAACAGAACAGAGCTAGAGAGCATCATGCATGATCATCTAACAAGCTACTATTAGTGTGTATATGGGAAAATAGTCAAATCAAAAGGGTTGAAGGAACATGCGGATTGAACTTTAAGTTTAACTGAAGCAAGACTGTAGAAAAGCTTAGGTTATTATTCTGACAAAGTGATGCATTAGAGTATATAGGAGATTCTTTTATGACTAAGTAAAGTATAATAAGTGATGCCTGCGGCGGGTGAAGTACATACACACAATCAACGTTGAGGTTTTCACAATGAATGGAGCTGAATTTCAATCTGAATCACGGATGAAAGGGTTTTACGTAGTAAAATCCAACGAAACTAAAGCAATGTTCTTTTTTCAACAGTCTCCTTGTATTTTGGTGAAACATTTCTTTTCCAACAGACACAACATCACACTACTCTAAATACACATTGTGCCTTTTGTTTGAATGAATGAATGAAATGTGGAGATGGAAAGTTATGAATTTTAGCCAGAAGTCTTATTTCTCAATGGCGAGTATTTTGACGGAGAGACAAAGGTTTCCCTACAACACTCGTCTTTGAGGTCTGAACAATTTAAACGGTTCGGCGACAATTGCCCCATTTTGTTACGCGCTGATGCCCTTAAGAGAGTAGGATGATTACGCTCATGTGATGTGTGATGATGATGATTATGATGATGACGATGAACAAACCAAAAATCTTTCCTCAAAACCTGATACATTCATATACAGAAAAGCATAGTACACCTTGATTTCAATACGAAAAAATACTAAGACGATCCTAGATATTCGTAAGTAGAAGCTAAACAAACGAGGAGGGAGGATTATTATATTACTTTGGTACTTTAAGTTCCTTTTCCTCGGTTGTCCGAATTGAACTAATTTTACGCCACCTCCACTCTACTTACATTTACATAAGCTATCTTCATCTCCTTTCGTGAGAAAATCCAAGAAATAGATAACTCTGCGGTTTATGCCTTCTCATGATCTACTCTCTCATCTCACTTTTGTAATTCACAATATTTTATCATGTTCAACAAAGAATCTATTTAATCTACATCCATATTCATCCCACCTCTTAACTTATTATACATTTTTTGACATAACAAGAGAGCATGTTGGCCTTTTAAATTTTTTTCAACTTCGTTTCACTTAATGTAATTTTTTATGCCTAAAACTAATTTTACTTAACCAGAGGTATCTGCATCAACGGATTTTTCATATTGCGCACTCCCTAACTCCCTACACACTAAGTACTCATCTTTTGTTTGACACTTGAGAGACGATCTATCAAGTTTTAGATTGGAAATCAACTAGAGTCAAGCCAAAGGGGGATTCTTCAGCAAATTGAAACAAAATTAATACACATGACTTAAATACAAACGCAAACTTACATATAGTACATTTATAATAGTGAAAGTATATTACTGGATTGGATATATGCATATTTTTTATTCATTCTCAAGTATAAATATAGAAAATATGAAACATTAGAGGTACTATGGCTAAAGATAATGCTATATCTATGTCACATTAAGAGGGATTCTGACTTGGCTTTGTTGTCGTTGTCAGTCAAGGACTATTATGTCTGTTACACTGTGAAATATTACGGACATTACATTTTTCAATCGCTTAAGGATGCTATTCAATCATTTGACATGAGAATGAATGAAAGGTTAATGTAATTCAGTCAGATGTTGTTACGCTTACATATTAGTGTTTCTGCCTTTTCAACTCACTCGCATATCAAATGGAAATAATCATTTTCATCATTATTACACTACTCACTACACGTGTTTCTAATCCTACCTTGTTTTTCTATAGCTCTTTTCCATTAAGTTCCTAATTAATTCAGAGATTCGACATGGACACCTAATTTAAATCTAGAGCCGCCGTTTAGAATCCTATACAAATCATTATCAGTCTCATAGTCTTAATTTTGCTTTCACATATTGTATCAATACTATGGATTAAGGCCAGGTCATGCAGGATTATCCTAGTTGAGTAGTTAACGTTCTAATGACTTATACATTTTCCCTTCATTATCGCTGGCAAGTGTATCTGGGTCATAAATTCCAAATTAATGAAAGCAATATCATTTATTTACTATAGAAAAACGTCCCAGCTATATAGTCCTACCACCAAGTTGTATAAAGTAAGCCATAAATGTGCTAATTTTAATTGAACTTTACTGGAAAGATTTTTGTCTCGTCGGTATGTGGCTTGAATTTGTATTCCCCTTATTACTTTATTTGCAGATTCAATGCGGAATAGTATTAGCATAGAGATGAAGTTATTTTTATGATACGTATGGACTATAGAAGGATTAGAGGGCAGTCGAAAATCTGCGCATACTTTTGATGACTGACAATAAGCGGCATTCATGGCATCTCAAGAAGACATAAAACTATTGTTTAAGGCACAGTAGGGGTCAGATGAACTACAAATGAGAAAATGTTCACATCGCNTGCGCATACTTTTGATGACTGACAATAAGCGGCATTCATGGCATCTCAAGAAGACATAAAACTATTGTTTAAGGCACAGTAGGGGTCAGATGAACTACAAATGAGAAAATGTTCACATCGCACACTCAACTTTCATAGTCTCACACTTGAATTTGTCTTGAGATACCTAAGGGGCAGTCTCAGACTTAGGGTACAATTCGGTTAGATTCACTGTGCATATTTCATATGCACTTGTATTCTTACACAGGTAAGTACATCTACTTATTTTCATTCATTGCAAAACAAACGTTCGGAATGTTTGGATTAAAGCATTTAGTCTGCTCCAGGCACGAGTCTGAAAATGTATTGAACGCTTAACTTGTTACAATCACAAATATATACGATCGTATTACGCATCTATTTCTCTGCTTGTTAATTTTCTTAGGTATGATAAACGAGAAAACTATTACATCAACCAATCTATTAAAAATTGTGTATCACAAGCATTTAAATTTTGAATTTTTATTGTAGAAGTCTTCATAATTGCATTTGCACAAGATATTTTGTGGTAGCTATTTACTTCTCGAGAAGTGAAAAACAAATGAATTGAGTATAATTTAGAATTTTCTGATTTTCTATCTACCAAATTATTTCTGATTATAATATTGCTTTAAATAAGACGTAATGGCATTGTGTGCTTGATCTAAGCAGAAATAAGTATGGTGATTGACATGATAGCTAAAGACATTTTGAGGACAAATCAATCTGTAATTTCCGTATGGACAATTAATCACAGGAATGACGCAAAGACCGAATGGCAGCTTAGATATCTGTGTAAAGGATTTGATTCTCATATTAGTGAGTTGTGTTGTAAAAGCTTTGGGTTAAAAATTGTGGCTGACAAAAATTACCATAGCCATATGCATATTAAATGTTCGTAATGCTACAGATGTGTATGTGAGTGTAATGGAGGAAAATTGTGTTGATTCCGTTAAAGTGTGGATGATTATAAGGTGAAGGGATGATTGGAAGGGTGATCTTAGGCTAATTTGATTTTTTATTACACATCTCTCATCTCCTCTCATCCGAAAGACAATCCAATTCTGTACGCTGTATGCATAGATCTGTGGTAACATGCACAAAAGGTAGAGGTAGATAATAGATCCATAGTACAGCAGAACAGACAGAAGAAGATCGGTACAAGAAAAGAAGGCGAGAGAGAGAGAGAGAGAGAGAGGAAAAAGAGCACGACTAGTATGATCGGTATTGGGTACATATCTCAATATTATTATTACGTTGTGGCAAACTTCACTTAAGCTATTAGGCAGATTGAGAATGCTCACTCAGGCCCAAGATATGTCAGTAATCTACAAGCGGCTAATATGATTGCATTCAATTCAGCTCCACTTTAGCAGACACTTTAGCTGTGAAGCAAAGGAAAACCGAAACGAAGTAAATAAAGTCAAGATGCACATTAATGCTGTAGCTTATTCAAAGCTGACTAATCTCCCAGTATGTTCGATGGACTTCACGGACGCACTTGTTGTTGGGGCATTACCTAGTGCACAAGACTTGTGTGTGTAGGATTAAAAGACATGTAAGTAGTTAGGTAGGATATCATAATATACTTAATACAGATCCATAGTTGATAGTAAAGCTATTAGTATTACAGTTTCAGATTGATGCTAGACTTCGCTATAGATGATGGAATGTAACTAATATGTTTTCCCTGTAAAAACATCACGATGTGCTCCTTTAGATCTGTCTCCCACCCTCCATCTCTTCACTCACAAAACACATCAAACTTCAAAACATACGCATACCTTCGAAAAATCCGATGTTATTCAACATGTAAAATATATTCTTCTTTTAGAATTAAAATTGAATATCTGCTATTTTATTCATTGAATTTTAAGTAAATTGTTATTCACAGAACAATTTTTGCAATTTTCTAGCTTGTGTGACATGTTTGTTTAAAGATGTAATAGTAGTCAAATGCTAATTGTTTAAAATCTATAAATTTTCCAGCTAAAGATTATAAATGCAGAAAGTAGCAAAATAATAATGAGTCCTAAAACTGTAAAAATGATTTTTTTGAATCACTTTTTAAAATTTCGTAAGTAATTACAGGTAAGTAATATTATGGATTCAATAGTTTCCCCTTTAAGATACCCTAAATAGTCTAGATAATGTTATGGAGGATTTTATTATATTTTGTGTGTGTAAAATTTTAAATACGAAGAATATTATTGTGAGGTAGGGACAAATCTAGTAGGAGAATGTGTGTGTATCTGTTCCTACTTGATTATTCCCCTATGACTTGACTCTTTTGACATGAGGTGATCTTCATGAGTGAGCTGATTTGATTGTTGTAATGTTTTGAGCGTCTTGTTCTGCATTGTGTTATATTATGTTGCTAGCTGTTGATGCGGCATGGAATACTTTGAAGCTTTGATAATTCTTTGATGTCTGAGTGAGTAAAAGGTAACTCAACTCAGGCAGGCAGGTTCCTTTTCTTCATGTAAAGCTCTAATAAATGACTGGGGTTAGTTATGTATAACATGTGAGGAGGAGATGGAGAGAGAGAGAGAGAGAGAGATGATATACATAATATGCATCATGTAAGTGCTTGTCTGCAAGTGTCTCTAATATAAACATAAAAGTAAGTATGCTTATAAATTATATGGTCCTTTATGAACTCAGTTGCTCTTTATGTATATTAGTAGTGTAATGTGCATATAATAAGTATTAAAAGATTGAGCAAGAAGGACGAAGGGAGGCTGGCAGAGGCAGTTTTCGCGGTGCTCGTGATGTGCCGACGAGAAATCGTGATTTGACGGACTATGTGGATTAAAATTTTCGGGCGCGAGCAACCATTGCTAAATTATACAGCAATTATTTCCTTATTATTGTTATTACAGGTGCTCCGACATTTTTCGCATGGCCGGCTTTATTATCCTGATCTACTATTTCGTCTTCTTCTAAACTCTACTTTGTCGACTCGCTTTGCTCTCCTCTACTCTTCGTCTCTTCTAGTTCCTTCAATTCCCAATCCTTTACTATTAGTTTACTTACTTATCCCATCCTTATTCTTTCTTTCCATCTCGCACTCTTTAACACCAAAGAAATTCATGTACAAGAGCTAAGTAAAACAAAAGAGCTATCATGAACAGATAGCTTACATCTTACATCTCCTCCAGTTTACATATTCATGTGTCCAAACCTTTAAAAACAAAGCTCATCCATCCAAATCCTTTAACAACTCTCATTGTCTCTCATTTTTTGCATTCTGAACTTCTCTCTGTTCATTTTTTAACTGAAAATCATACTCCTCTTTACATTAACATCATAGCTAGACAGATAGCTCCAGATCACTTAACTAATAATCTCCGCAATGCATTTCTATAATGTAGACAGTTGAAACAAAGCAAAAATCTCATCTTTTCCCACTAATAAGTATAGCTACCTACACATCACTTTTATGTACACAAATCCATTTTCCTAAGCGTAACTAGCAAAACTAACTTTATTAAATTATATAATCAAACATAATAATATTCGGATAGATCAGTCTAGACCGCAGACCAGTTTGAGTGGAATTGGCTCGATTCTGAACTGAACTGAACTCAGCAGATTAAACACTTTTTCATTCTTTTTATCATCAACATTTACAGCATCATCCTTAAATCTCTACTTACTATCCTGAACTAATCTTTGACTACCAACATTAATTTCTGTAGACAAACCAAGTCAGACTCTCCCTGGTATTTCTCATTATTTTTGTAACTTATTCTGCTTCCCTTCTTTCTACTCAAATCTTTACCTAAGGAGAACAAGAGGGATTCTTTATCTTCTTGGCTTTTCCCAACAGTTTGCCTCTGATAGAAGTTAAGCAGGGGAATTCTGTCGCATTTAGAGCTATGTATAACAGAATTTCTTTAATTACGAAATGGACCTATAAACAATTACAATTAATTAAAACCCGCCAGTTTCTCTCTGTCATTTTCATTAGTCACCATTAGCATTCGACTAAAGATATTATTATGCTAGAAAAATTATAGAAAAGCCAAATATTTATTTCAATAAAATTAAATCAATTATTGTATTAGACGAATAGGTTGCAATAGAATAAAAAATGACGAAAGTCTGTGGTTCAACAAAAGTGTTAGAAATTTTTACTTATAGACCTGCACATAAGTTAGACAACAATATTATGCATTATCGTTAGCAAAAGATGTAAAATACACATTATAATATTATCCGTAACAAAATTACACCTCGTAACATATTGCCGTTTAAATCTCTGTCGACATTATTCTGATTTCAATCTAAGCCAAGCAGAAAATCCTTGTACACGATTATGATGCTTCTTTTCACAAGTCTACTTAAAAGGAGTATGTGTATAAGAAATAAATGAAATGAAGGCGACATCGACTGTAAACATAAAAGTGTCTTCTGTGCGTATTTATTTCGTCCTCAGTGTGTATAGTTAAATTCTGTCTATCTGCGTGGAGAGTGTAGAGGCTAGACACGGGGATAAGTAGAAAAGGAAGCAAAAGCAAAGGACAGAAGGACAAATTGAAAAGAAGTGAGGAAGACAAGAAGTCTTTGCCTCATTTTCACTCCCATTTTATTTCGCTGAGCTGAACTCGTTGAATTGAATTGAATTGAATCAAATTGTAGAATTCAACCCTGAAGCCTTTAGGTACTTTAGCTCACTTGAAATTTCTTTACACATCTGACAATCGCTGAGTTACACTGATTCCTTTACTTTTGTGCGTCGGTGTGGTTTGATTCAATTTTTTTGCTTAATAACATCTTCCGTCTGCTCTTTCTCATCCAGTCCCGTCTACTACAACAGAGTCACTAACTACTTCATGGACATTGCCACCAATAACTATATGCAAGTTAAAAAGAGATAGACTAACTAAACCTGCCTTCTTATTACAATCTCTATTGTACGAATCCCATTCTGTTTTCATTTCATCTTCTTGTAAGAATCTGCACTTAATGACTTTGCGCCCTTTTCATTAATAATCAAAAGAGCTCTGTTTTCCTTTGCTCTTCTGGTGTTTGATTTGGTCTCTTTTTTGTTCCGTGTTCAGTCAGCCAACAAGAGTAAATATACTGTAAGAATTATAGGTGCAGGTAGAAGAAGATGCAAACCTAGACATAATGATATAACTTTTAGGTATAATAGATATTAAGCCTTGCGGTTGAGTCGGGCTACCTAGGTAAATATGTTTATTAAAGAAGAAAATGTTCGTCTCACTGGGCAATGCTCTTCTGTCCTACCTTGAAGCATCTATCACAAATCTCACACCTCATTATTATCACCACCATCAATTCCACTTTACAAGTTAATTGCATATTAGTTTTTATATCTCCTTAAACTTTTGTAAAATGAAGGGCAATGCATGCTTTAGCCGAATCTCCACAAACTATTTTAAGAATTAAGACTACATCAGAGATTAGGAAGCTGCTTTGGAACATGCAATAATGATTTAATTTGAATTCTTGCATTATGTTGAATTCTTAATACCCCCCATTGCACCACTCATCTGTATATCAATAACTGATATTTTATTATTAGCATAATATATACACAAATCGGGTTTGAATCTGTAAATGCTGAAAGTGCTCGAAATATTTATTGTAATGTAATGTACCTATTAGGTACCTTTACCTTTACCTAGCTAGTAGTTTGAAGTTTTCAATTACTGTCTTCACCAGCTAGACTGAAAACTGTATCGTTCATCAGGTCTTATCGAGAAACCATAATATTTTATAGAAATATTTTTAAATTGCCTAGTAATTTTAGCATTTCATGTAATATTCCAAAATGCTCTTGATTATTATGTTTAAAATTACAATAATAAGTGGTAGCTAAAGAATTGGGTAGGTGCCCTCGATTGATGTTAAGAACGTATAAGAAATGACAGTTTGTTGTATTGTTTGCAACAATTTAGTGGGTTACAATGGGTCTTTGGATGTAAATTGAATATTTTGAGTCTGTGTCGGTGATTATGCATCTGAAATAGAATAGAAAGATTCTTAGGTAGTAAATTGGCTAATTTGCATAATCTATGGACACTATGCTATACTTTTGTAGTCCTTTTACTTTCTTCCAATCGTACTTTGTGCATCTCATCTTGCATGTAAGGCTTTAAGAGCAATTTAGGTTTTTCTTAGGACGCTGCATCGAAAGAAGAGTTCATTTAGTGAAGATACAGATAAAATATGGATAATTTGAGCAAGCCTCTGGGACTGTAAAGTATGTTATTGATAATGTGATATAGAAGAGGAGTAACAATGCTGTCCGCAAGGATTTTCATAGCATTAGCATCTCTTTTCTCTATTATAAGTAAATTATAATAGATTATGTCATGCAATTTCCTCCAGACATGCCACAGAGCCAAAAGTAAATGATTTGTTCTGTTCCTTGCTGTTTTTTTGCTTTTGACTGTGTACATGTTTATATCTGTGTGATTCGAATGTTATTAAAATGCGAGAATATGACCTATGGGTAGACATGCATCTTCTGTTCAGTTGTTGTTGCTGTGATGTGTTAGTGTCTACGTGTGTTATGTTCTGTGTCCGTTCTATCTCCCATGTAACGTAGCATGACTTACGAGTACAATATTGAAAAATGTAGTTTTCTATGATGGTTTATGTAGTTCTATTATGTGCATAATATGAAGAACGCATGTATGTGTGTATGTAGATGACTGTACTCATAAATCTAGAAATAAATCAGAATGAAATATTGTTTCAACCTTAGTCTGACTATTCAGTCAGACTTTACTTTATTCACTCATCCACTTCGTTCTTATACTCGTGTCCTAGCTCTTTCGCTTATTTCATCTCATTTCCAATTCCACCTCACCTTCCCTTCTTTTGTCTTGTCTCTTCAACATCTTTACATTGAATTACTTTACATTACATTTTGCTCATCCTTTGAAATCTGAGGTACTTCTCTGTCCACCTTCTACATATACCTATATATACGTTTATACTATGAATTTTCTGATATGATTTTTCAGTATAAATCCTAATATAACAAACACTAAATTGCAAAATACCAAATCTTACTTTTGTGTAATACTCCTTGTTGTTTTTCTTGCAACAATAATATTATACGGAGATCTACACTATTTATTTACTATCATATTATAGTTATGTGGTATGGTAACTGCACTGTACTAGATTCACGAGATGATTCCTTATAAGATATTCTTTATAAGTACAGTAAATTAATGCGAAATCTTAATTTATATGCTTATCTATTTATTAGGTGTATCAATATGTAATGTGCACACACAGGTAGATCATATAAATAATATAAAGATTTATTAAGGCTCGTATAGATAGCGTGTAGATTTTATCACTGTATAAGATGAGACAAGAGAGTTGAGTTGAAGAGTCTCTGCACTGCAGTAGGTAAAATAAAGCAGAGAACTAGTCAAGTTTGTTGGTAAAATGTACTTAATTATTTGATTTTTCGATTAGGTGTAGCGTATTTCTTTGGATTGTGGTTTCTTGTGGTTTATGAATGTTTCCTACGTTGGCCCATCCCATTTGTTTGCGTAAAGAGTTGAGCAGTTCATCTTTTCGTGTTTATTTCTCTTAATATTTCCATCAATCGTGCTGAGAAACTTTTTTCTATATGGGTAGTGGAATTAAATAGCTGCTTATAGGTATTCTACTTATAAATGTATGTATGATGTACTTATGATAAGTTATTCCCTCATTGAAAACAATTCTCACTAATTATTTATCTTTAAAGAGCCATCGATAATAATTAGTAGTACTTTAATTAGCCATTAGCATTTCCACCTTTTCAGAAAGTCTACGCAAGATAAATAGAATGAATCTTTATTGAAATCTTTTCACAGAAATGTATTAGCTCAGTTTAGACTATTGACTTCTCACTCCTCTTGGCAAAAAGAATGGATTGAATCTACAGGCAGTTAAAGAACTGAAGTACTTAATCATCACACGTCCTCCGAGACTTCAAACAACTAAAGTAACTATCCAATCTACGTACGATCAAGGAATATATGTCCGTGCATGTATGCACTCAGAAAATAAACAAATATTGGGCTAAAGGGAAGGTCGTGTTTTTTAGGGAAGGAATCGCTCTGCACATTTATCATTCGAATGGCAGCTGAATTAATTGAATAATAGGCAGGTATGCTTGCATCAATTCATTGTCAGCACATCATAATGCATTATCTGTCTACCTAATGCTCTCTAACTCTACAATAAACTTACCTACCTGATAAGCATAGAGATTTCCCTCGTGCAAATTAATTCGATTGGATTCTAAGAGAGGAAAAGAAGGTACTTTCAATGAATGCAACAGACTCAACAGACTGAACAGTGATTTATTGTGTCGACTTTGACTTGAAATCAAATAATTGAATGGAAAATGCATATTAATTAGATTCTTATGCTCTTTGCATATTTCTATTGATTAAACAAACTCGTGCATACTTTTCCACACTAAAACTTGTAGTATTAATGACAATGACTCAACAGATAGCAATTATAATTAAAAAGGAAATGAGAAAATCCATGTAAAAAAGATAGAAATATGCAAGAACTACTTTTATGCATTGGATATTTAACAGCAGGTAACGCCTTATTGCTTGCATCTAGAAATGAGTTACACAATAATCTGTGGCTGACCTAATTTCTCTTGGGAATATACAGATCAAGATGTTAGTTTGAAAAACTGCTGAACTGTAGTACAAAGATGTAGTCGACAATGTTTCTATAGATCAGTCCGACCGTTAGAGTCAGAATAACGGCCTTATGTAATAAAATATGCAATTTAACATCGAGGGACGCATTTTCATTCTTTAAAAGTGTTCTATATTAGAAAAGAATATATAGAAAGTATTAGTTCGCTACATAAAGTTCCGCCAGTTCCTACTATAAAATCCCTTTACCTTCAAAAGAAAGTCATAAAGTGGATTTTTATGTGAAAATATGCACACATGTTCTTTTCTGTTGAAGTTTTGGATGTCCAAGCTTCCCATCCTCTGTGAATGTCTATAGGACACTCCTTAGTGTTATGAATTGTAATGTCCTACCATAAATATCCAGTGAAAATTGAAGCTCATTTAGAAAAAGCAGAGCAATTTACGGAAACTAAATATAATAATGTCGCTCTCTAACATTTATTACATGGATCCAGGTGAGAATCTACTATGTATATGTAGATGAGTAAACCAGAGCAAGTAAATCAAATCTAATGTTGTTTTCTGTAATGTGCACAGATGAAATCTTATCTCTACATATACAAATACATAAAAGTAGCAACTATACAAGTAAATAGATGCGTAGTTATTTTCTGAATGTCCTATTGTTGGATTTTATTACGATATGCATGGCAAAGTTAATATATTGGAGCACGTTGAATGTTGTTCTCCTTTTCCTTTCCTTACATATCTACACCATTCTACACTACAATAATAAATATTTACCATGCTCAAATGGTTATAATAGTGTAGCCACTATCTCTAATAAAAGAGTCTCTAGGTTTTAGTATTAGTAGTATAGTAGTGGTGGCTGATGGTGGTGGGGTCCGAGGAGGGCAATGAAAATGAAAGGAAGAAGAAGAAGAACGAGTCGGACTGCAAACGGCTCCATAACTATAACTATATATAAAAATGTAATGTAATGTGTTGTTGGGGAGTGTGATCGGTTGATTAGTGCGTGCTTTAATGTTAACCTCACGTAGCTGAGATGAGAAAGTCAAGTCAGAACGGAATTAGGGGAATAAATTTGACTCAGCGGGTTTTAGTAATAGGACCGGTCAGTGGGTGCTTTCCTTATTCTTTTATTTCGCTCTCTCTCTCGGTCTGTATCCTTGTTCTAGTATTTCCTCTCTAGCTCAGAAATCAAAGAAAAGAATCGTATTTGTAATAAAAACCAAGTTAGACATTGTGAAGCTACAAAAGTATTTGTAGAATGCACAGAGCTAACTAATTTTAAAGCTCACTCCTCGTTCTACATTAAAAATGAATTGCTGGAGCATAGAATTAGAAACTGTTCTAATTCCATCACCTACCTCTCATGTTAAACTACATAACACTAATAGATATAAAAGTTGGAGTTATTTGTGCATCTTTGTATTACAAAGAATGCAATGGCTAGGAAAGTGTTACAGTTTTCGAAGGCGAAATATTTGGATTTTTATGGCCGTGGGAAAGGGGCAGAAAAAAAGAAGAGGCTGACTCATAGTGTCTGTCTGAACATTACTGTTGTGTGTACCTGAAGATATGTCGACTGCATATTACTACAACAGTCATATCTGTTTTCCGTGTATGTATATTATGTGTGTGCATATATGAAATAGTTTTCCGAGCAGGAACATGAACGCTATGAATTCTGTAAGACAGGTGGGCTGGTCTCTTTGCTCTGCCTGTGCTGTTCTGTTCTAGTAGAACATAGCGGCCTGCCTGTCGACCCATCCTTATCATTTACACTACAGGTTCTTCTCTCTCTCTCTCATCTATTTACTACTACACATTTACTGAATACTACTATTACTCTCTATCTGATCCACCTAGATTCTTTTTTTCAACTAATATTATTCCTACCACCGTGCTTTATGCTTTTCAATCCTCATCTCTCAAGAAATAACAAAATTCAATATAATCTCACGCATTTAATTCCATAACTTGGATTCATATAAGAATATTTTAATGATACCCTCTGTGCATATTATTAAAATTTTGTAGGAATTTGATTGACATTAATACAGTAGAAGGGATTCGTAGTAGTATGAACAATTATTCATGTATAAACGTATTAAATATTAAAATATGTAGCAATACTTTAGTGTTTTACAAGGTTTATATGCTTATAAGAAACTAATTTAGCGTATAAGAAGAAAATCAAGAGATTATATATGTATTTAAAACATGCACGATAAATACTTGGAGTATGGTAGTATCTGCGCAAATGATGCAATAATCCATAAGGTTTAGAATTACGTAGGCAGCAAGTAGTAGTTAACTTTTAACATGAGTATTTATCGTTTATATGATGAGCTCTTGTTCTTTCTTTATGT